>JAXUIC010000756.1:0-15738 GCA_035136125.1 Quercus rubra
AAATTATCGTTCCGTTCCGTTCCAAATCGATGCGTGATAGAAAATTCCAAAAAAATAGCAAAAAAAAAAAAAATAAAAAATACCATTATGGCGTCATTTCAAGCCAAAACAGGTTGGAAAAGGCTCACAGAGAAAATAAAAATTATCGTTTCGTTCGTTCCGTTCCGACCCGACGCGTAAGAGAAATTCAAAAAATAGCAAAAAAATTCAATAAGTTAAAAGATACCGTTATGGCATCATTTCAAGCAAAATAGGTTGGAAAAGGCCGAAAAAGAGAAAAAAAAAAATTTTCTTTCGTTCCGTTCTTACCCGACAGGTAATAGGAAATTCCAAAAAAGAGAAAAAAATCAAAAATCCAAAAATACCATTGTGACTTCATTCCAAGCCAAAATAGGTTGGAAAAGGCCGAGGAATAGAGAAAATAAAAATTGCCGTTCCGTTTCGTTCCCACTCGACGCGGAATAGAAAATTCCAAAAAAATTAGGAAAAATGAAAAAATGATAAAAATCCATTATGGCGTCATTTCTAGCCAAAATAGGTTGGAAAAGGCTAACGAAGAGAGGAAATAAAAATTATCGTTCCGTTTCGTTCTTACCCAAAGCGTAATAGAAAATTCCAAAAAAATAGCAAAAAAAATTCAAGAAATTAAAAAATACCATTATGGCTTCTTTTGACGCAAAAATAGGGTGGAAAAGGTCGAGGAAGAGAGAAAATTAAAAATTATCGTTCCGTTCCGTTCCAAATCGATGCGTAATAGAAAATTCCAAAAAAATAGCAAAAAAATTCAAAAAATTAAAAAATACCATTATAGCGTCATTTCAAGCCAAAACAGGTTGGAAAAGGCTCAAAGAGAGAAAATAAAAATTATCGTTTCGTTTCGTTCCGTTCCGACCCGACGCGTAAGAGAAAATTCAAAATAAAATAGCAAAAAAATTCAATAAATTAAAAGATACCGTTATGGCTTCATTTCAAGCCAAAATAGGTTGGAAAAGGCCGAGAAAGAGAAAAAATAAATATTGTCTTTCCATTCCGTTCTTACCCGACGGGTAATAGAAAATTCCAAAAAAAGGGAAAAAAAAATTGAAAAATCAAAAAATACCATTGTGGCTTACTTTCAAGCCAAAATAGGTTGAAAAGGCCGAGGAATGGAGAAAATAAAAATTGCAGTTCCGTTTCGTTCCCACTCGACGGTAGAAAATTCCAAAAAATTAGCAAAAAATGAAAAAAAAATAAAATCCATTATGGCGTCATTTCTAGCCAAAATGGTTGGAAAAGGCTAACGAAGAGAGGAAATAAAAATTATCGTTCCGTTTCGTTCTTACCCAAAGCGTAATAGAAAATTCCAAAAAAATAGCAAAAAAATTCAAGAAATTAAAAAATACTATTATGGCTTCTTTTGACGCAAAATAGGGTGGAAAGGTCGAGGATGAGGGAAAATAAAAATTATCGTTCCGTTCCGTTCCAAATCGATGCGTGATAGAAAATTCCAAAAAATAGCAAAAAATTAAAAAAATAAAAAAATACCATTATGGCGTCATTTCAAGCCAAAACAGGTTGGAAAAGGCTCACAGAGAAAATAAAAATTATCGTTTCGTTTCGTTCCGTTCCGACCCGACGCGTAAGAGAAAATTCATAAAAAATAGCAAAAAAATTCAATAAGTTAAAAGATACCGTTATGGCATCATTTCAAGCAAAAATAGGTTGGAAAAGGCCGAAAAAGAGAAAAAAATAAAATTTTCTTTCCGTTCCGTTCTTACCCGACAGGTAATAGGAAATTCCAAAAAAAGAGAAAAAAAAAATCAAAAAATCCAAAAATACCATTGTGACTTCATTCCAAGCCAAAATAGGTTGGAAAAGGCCGAGGAATGGAGAAAATAAAAATTGCCGTTCCGTTTCGTTCCCACTCGACGCGGAATAGAAAATTCCAAAAAAATTAGGAAAAAATGAAAAAAATGATAAAAATCCATTATGGCGTCATTTCTAGCCAAAATAGGTTGGAAAAGGCTAACGAAGAGAGGAAATAAAAATTATCGTTCCGTTTCGTTCTTACCCAAAGCGTAATAGAAAATTCCAAAAAAATAGCAAAAAAATTCAAGAAATTAAAAAATACCATTATGGCTTCTTTTGACGCAAAAATAGGGTGGAAAAGGTCGAGGAAGAGAGAAATTAAAAATTATCGTTCCGTTCCGTTCCAAATCGATGCGTAATAGAAAATTCCAAAAAAATAGCAAAAAAATTCAAAAAATTAAAAAATACCATTATAGCGTCATTTCAAGCCAAAACAGGTTGGAAAAGGCTCAAAGAGAGAAAATAAAAATTATCGTTTCGTTTCGTTCCGTTCCGACCCGACGCGTAAGAGAAAATTCAAAATAAAATAGCAAAAAAATTCAATAAATTAAAAGATACCGTTATGGCTTCATTTCAAGCCAAAATAGGTTGGAAAAGGCCGAGAAAGAGAAAAAATAAATATTGTCTTTCCATTCCGCTCTTACCCGACGGGTAATAGAAAATTCCAAAAAAATAGCAAAAAATTCAAAAAATTGAAAAATACCCATTACGGACTTCATTCCAAGGGCCAAAACTAGGTTGGACAAGGCTGAGAAAGGGAGAGAAAATAAAATTATCGCTCCGTTCGTTCCCTTCCCGACGTGCAAGAGAAAATTCCCAAAAAAATAGAAAAAAAATTGCAAAAATTGAAGAATAACATTACGGCTTCATTCCCAAGCCCAAAGTATGATGGGAAAATGCTGAGAAAGAGAGAAATAAAATTATACGTTCCTGTTTCGTTCATCCCGACGGGGTAAGAGAAAATTCCTAAAAAAATAGCGAACAAAAATTCAAGAAATTGAAAACTCCCATTACGGCCTTCATCCACGGCCAAAATAGGTTGGACAAGGCTGAGAAAGTGAGAGAAAGTAAAAACTATCGTTTAGTTTCGTTCCTTCCCGAAGGGTAAGAGACAAATTCAAAAAAAATAGCAAAAAATATTCAAGGAAATTGAAAATACCATTATGACTTCATTTCCATGGCAAAATATGTGGAAAAGGCTCACAGAGAAAATAAAAATTATCGTTTCGTTTCGTTCCGTTCCGACCCGACGCGTAAGAGAAAATTCATAAAAATAGCAAAAAAATTCAATAAGTTAAAAGATACCGTTATGGCATCATTTCAAGCAAAAATAGGTTGGAAAAGGCCGAAAAAGAGAAAAAAATAAAAATTTTCTTTCCGTTCCGTTCTTACCCGACAGGTAATAGGAAATTCCAAAAAAAAGAGAAAAAAAAAAATCAAAAAATCCAAAATACCATTGTGACTTCATTCCAAGCCAAAATAGGTTGGAAAAGGCCGAGGAATGGAGAAAATAAAAATTGCCGTTCCGTTTCGTTCCCACTCGACGCGGAATAGAAAATTCCAAAAAAATTAGGAAAAAAATGAAAAAAATGATAAAAATCCATTATGGCGTCATTTCTAGCCAAAATAGGTTGGAAAAGGCTAACGAAGAGAGGAAATAAAAATTATCGTTCCGTTTCGTTCTTACCCAAAGCGTAATAGAAAATTCCAAAAAAATAGCAAAAAAATTCAAGAAATTAAAAAATACCATTATGGCTTCTTTTGACGCAAAAATAGGGTGGAAAAGGTCGAGGAAGAGAGAAATTAAAAATTATCGTTCCGTTCCGTTCCAAATCGATGCGTAATAGAAAATTCCAAAAAAATAGCAAAAAAATTCAAAAAATTAAAAAATACCATTATAGCGTCATTTCAAGCCAAAACAGGTTGGAAAAGGCTCAAAGAGAGAAAATAAAAATTATCGTTTCGTTTCGTTCCGTTCCGACCCGACGCGTAAGAGAAAATTCAAAATAAAATAGCAAAAAAATTCAATAAATTAAAAGATACCGTTATGGCTTCATTTCAAGCCAAAATAGGTTGGAAAAGGCCGAGAAAGAGAAAAAATAAATATTGTCTTTCCATTCCGCTCTTACCCGACGGGTAATAGAAAATTCCAAAAAAAGGGAAAAAAAAAATTGAAAAATCAAAAAATACCATTGTGGCTTACTTTCAAGCCAAAATAGGTTGGAAAAGGCCGAGGAATGGAGAAAATAAAAATTGCAGTTCCGTTTCGTTCCCACTCGACGCGTTGTAGAAAATTCCAAAAAAATTAGCAAAAAAATGAAAAAAAATGATAAAAATCCATTATGGCGTCATTTCTAGCCAAAATAGGTTGGAAAAGGCTAACGAAGAGAGGAAATAAAAATTATCGTTCCGTTTCGTTCCTACCCAAAGCGTAATAGAAAATTCCAAAAAAATATCAAAAAAATTCAAGAAATTAAAAAATACTATTATGGCTTCTTTTGACGCAAAAATAGGGTGGAAAAGGTCGAGGATGAGGGAAAATAAAAATTATCGTTCCGTTCCGTTCCAAATCGATGCGTGATAGAAAATTCCAAAAAAATAGCAAAAAAATAAAAAAATAAAAAAATACCATTATGGCGTCATTTCAAGCCAAACAGGTTGGAAAAGGCTCACAGAGAAAATAAAATTATCGTTTCGTTTCGTTCCGTTCCGACCCGACGCGTAAGAGAAAATTCATAAAAAATAGCAAAAAAATTCAATAAGTTAAAAGATACCGTTATGGCATCATTTCAAGCAAAAATAGGTTGGAAAAGGCCGAAAAAGAGAAAAAAATAAAAATTTTCTTTCCGTTCCGTTCTTACCCGACAGGTAATAGGAAATTCCAAAAAAAGAGAAAAAAAAAATCAAAAAATCCAAAAATACCATTGTGACTTCATTCCAAGCCAAAATAGGTTGGAAAAGGCCGAGGAATGGAGAAAATAAAAATTGCCGTTCCGTTTCGTTCCCACTCGACGCGGAATAGAAAATTCCAAAAAAATTAGGAAAAAATGAAAAAAATGATAAAAATCCATTATGGCGTCATTTCTAGCCAAAATAGGTTGGAAAAGGCTAACGAAGAGAGGAAATAAAAATTATCGTTCCGTTTCGTTCTTACCCAAAGCGTAATAGAAAATTCCAAAAAAATAGCAAAAAAATTCAAGAAATTAAAAAATACCATTATGGCTTCTTTTGACGCAAAAATAGGGTGGAAAAGGTCGAGGAAGAGAGAAATTAAAAATTATCGTTCCGTTCCGTTCCAAATCGATGCGTAATAGAAAATTCCAAAAAAATAGCAAAAAAAATTCAAAAAATTAAAAAATACCATTATAGCGTCATTTCAAGCCAAAACAGGTTGGAAAAGGCTCAAAGAGAGAAAATAAAAATTATCGTTTCGTTTCGTTCCGTTCCGACCCGACGCGTAAGAGAAAATTCAAAATAAAATAGCAAAAAAATTCAATAAATTAAAAGATACCGTTATGGCTTCATTTCAAGCCAAAATAGGTTGGAAAAGGCCGAGAAAGAGAAAAAATAAATATTGTCTTTCCATTCCGTTCTTACCCGACGGGTAATAGAAAATTCCAAAAAAAGGGAAAAAAAAAATTGAAAAATCAAAAAATACCATTGTGGCTTACTTTCAAGCCAAAATAGGTTGGAAAAGGCCGAGGAATGGAGAAAATAAAAATTGCAGTTCCGTTTCGTTCCCACTCGACGCGTTGTAGAAAATTCCAAAAAAATTAGCAAAAAAATGAAAAAAATGATAAAAATCCATTATGGCGTCATTTCTAGCCAAAATAGGTTGGAAAAGGCTAACGAAGAGAGGAAATAAAAATTATCGTTCCGTTTCGTTCCTACCCAAAGCGTAATAGAAAATTCCAAAAAATATCAAAAAAATTCAAGAAATTAAAAAATACTATTATGGCTTCTTTTGACGCAAAAATAGGGTGGAAAAGGTCGAGGATGAGGGAAAATAAAAATTATCGTTCCGTTCCGTTCCAAATCGATGCGTGATAGAAAATTCCAAAAAAATAGCAAAAAAATAAAAAAAATAAAAAAATACCATTATGGCGTCATTTCAAGCCAAAACAGGTTGGAAAAGGCTCACAGAGAAAATAAAAATTATCGTTTCGTTTCGTTCCGTTCCGACCCGACGCGTAAGAGAAAATTCATAAAAAATAGCAAAAAAATTCAATAAGTTAAAAGATACCGTTATGGCATCATTTCAAGCAAAAATAGGTTGGAAAAGGCCGAAAAAGAGAAAAAAATAAAAATTTTCTTTCCGTTCCGTTCTTACCCGACAGGTAATAGGAAATTCCAAAAAAAGAGAAAAAAAAAATCAAAAAATCCAAAAATACCATTGTGACTTCATTCCAAGCCAAAATAGGTTGGAAAAGGCCGAGGAATGGAGAAAATAAAAATTGCCGTTCCGTTTCGTTCCCACTCGACGCGGAATAGAAAATTCCAAAAAAATTAGGAAAAAATGAAAAAAATGATAAAAATCCATTATGGCGTCATTTCTAGCCAAAATAGGTTGGAAAAGGCTAACGAAGAGAGGAAATAAAAATTATCGTTCCGTTTCGTTCTTACCCAAAGCGTAATAGAAAATTCCAAAAAAATAGCAAAAAAATTCAAGAAATTAAAAAATACCATTATGGCTTCTTTTGACGCAAAAATAGGGTGGAAAAGGTCGAGGAAGAGAGAAATAAAAATTATCGTTCCGTTCCGTTCCAAATCGATGCGTAATAGAAAATTCCAAAAAAATAGCAAAAAAATTCAAAAAATTAAAAAATACCATTATAGCGTCATTTCAAGCCAAAACAGGTTGGAAAAGGCTCAAAGAGAGAAAATAAAAATTATCGTTTCGTTTCGTTCCGTTCCGACCCGACGCGTAAGAGAAAATTCAAAAAAAATAGCAAAAAAATTCAATAAATTAAAAGATACCGTTATGGCTTCATTTCAAGCCAAAATAGGTTGGAAAAGGCCGAGAAAGAGAAAAAATAAATATTGTCTTTCCATTCCGTTCTTACCCGACGGGTAATAGAAAATTCCAAAAAAAGGGAAAAAAAAATTGAAAAATCAAAAAATACCATTGTGGCTTACTTTCAAGCCAAAATAGGTTGGAAAAGGCCGAGGAATGGAGAAAATAAAAATTGCAGTTCCGTTTCGTTCCCACTCGACGCGTTGTAGAAAATTCCAAAAAAATTAGCAAAAAAATGAAAAAAATGATAAAAATCCATTATGGCGTCATTTCTAGCCAAAATAGGTTGGAAAAGGCTAACGAAGAGAGGAAATAAAAATTATCGTTCCGTTTCGTTCCTACCCAAAGCGTAATAGAAAATTCCAAAAAAATATCAAAAAAATTCAAGAAATTAAAAAATACTATTATGGCTTCTTTTGACGCAAAAATAGGGTGGAAAAGGTCGAGGATGAGGGAAAATAAAAATTATCGTTCCGTTCCGTTCCAAATCGATGCGTGATAGAAAATTCCAAAAAAATAGCAAAAAAATAAAAAAAATAAAAAAATACCATTATGGCGTCATTTCAAGCCAAAACAGGTTGGAAAAGGCTCACAGAGAAAATAAAAATTATCGTTTCGTTTCGTTCCGTTCCGACCCGACGCGTAAGAGAAAATTCATAAAAAATAGCAAAAAAATTCAATAAGTTAAAAGATACCGTTATGGCATCATTTCAAGCAAAAATAGGTTGGAAAAGGCCGAAAAAGAGAAAAAAATAAAAATTTTCTTTCCGTTCCGTTCTTACCCGACAGGTAATAGGAAATTCCAAAAAAAGAGAAAAAAAAAATCAAAAAATCCAAAAATACCATTGTGACTTCATTCCAAGCCAAAATAGGTTGGAAAAGGCCGAGGAATGGAGAAAATAAAAATTGCCGTTCCGTTTCGTTCCCACTCGACGCGGAATAGAAAATTCCAAAAAAATTAGGAAAAAATGAAAAAAATGATAAAAATCCATTATGGCGTCATTTCTAGCCAAAATAGGTTGGAAAAGGCTAACGAAGAGAGGAAATAAAAATTATCGTTCCGTTTCGTTCTTACCCAAAGCGTAATAGAAAATTCCAAAAAAATAGCAAAAAAATTCAAGAAATTAAAAAATACCATTATGGCTTCTTTTGACGCAAAAATAGGGTGGAAAAGGTCGAGGAAGAGAGAAATTAAAAATTATCGTTCCGTTCCGTTCCAAATCGATGCGTAATAGAAAATTCCAAAAAAATAGCAAAAAAATTCAAAAAATTAAAAAATACCATTATAGCGTCATTTCAAGCCAAAACAGGTTGGAAAAGGCTCAAAGAGAGAAAATAAAAATTATCGTTTCGTTTCGTTCCGTTCCGACCCGACGCGTAAGAGAAAATTCAAAATAAAATAGCAAAAAAATTCAATAAATTAAAAGATACCGTTATGGCTTCATTTCAAGCCAAAATAGGTTGGAAAAGGCCGAGAAAGAGAAAAAATAAATATTGTCTTTCCATTCCGTTCTTACCCGACGGGTAATAGAAAATTCCAAAAAAAGGGAAAAAAAAATTGAAAAATCAAAAAATACCATTGTGGCTTACTTTCAAGCCAAAATAGGTTGGAAAAGGCCGAGGAATGGAGAAAATAAAAATTGCAGTTCCGTTTCGTTCCCACTCGACGCGTTGTAGAAAATTCCAAAAAAATTAGCAAAAAAAATGAAAAAAATGATAAAAATCCATTATGGCGTCATTTCTAGCCAAAATAGGTTGGAAAAGGCTAACGAAGAGAGGAAATAAAAATTATCGTTCCGTTTCGTTCCTACCCAAAGCGTAATAGAAAATTCCAAAAAAATATCAAAAAAATTCAAGAAATTAAAAAATACTATTATGGCTTCTTTTGACGCAAAAAATAGGGTGGAAAAGGTCGAGGATGAGGGAAAATAAAAATTATCGTTCCGTTCCGTTCCAAATCGATGCGTGATAGAAAATTCCAAAAAAATAGCAAAAAATTAAAAAAAATAAAAAAATACCATTATGGCGTCATTTCAAGCCAAAACAGGTTGGAAAAGGCTCACAGAGAAAATAAAAATTATCGTTTCGTTTCGTTCCGTTCCGACCCGACGCGTAAGAGAAAATTCATAAAAAATAGCAAAAAAATTCAATAAGTTAAAAGATACCGTTATGGCATCATTTCAAGCAAAAATAGGTTGGAAAAGGCCGAAAAAGAGAAAAAAATAAAAATTTTCTTTCCGTTCCGTTCTTACCCGACAGGTAATAGGAAATTCCAAAAAAAAGAGAAAAAAAAAAATCAAAAAATCCAAAAATACCATTGTGACTTCATTCCAAGCCAAAATAGGTTGGAAAAGGCCGAGGAATGGAGAAAATAAAAATTGCCGTTCCGTTTCGTTCCCACTCGACGCGGAATAGAAAATTCCAAAAAAAATTAGGAAAAAATGAAAAAAATGATAAAAATCCATTATGGCGTCATTTCTAGCCAAAATAGGTTGGAAAAGGCTAACGAAGAGAGGAAATAAAAATTATCGTTCCGTTTCGTTCTTACCCAAAGCGTAATAGAAAATTCCAAAAAAATAGCAAAAAAATTCAAGAAATTAAAAAATACCATTATGGCTTCTTTTGACGCAAAAATAGGGTGGAAAAGGTCGAGGAAGAGAGAAATTAAAAATTATCGTTCCGTTCCGTTCCAAATCGATGCGTAATAGAAAATTCCAAAAAAATAGCAAAAAAATTCAAAAAATTAAAAAATACCATTATAGCGTCATTTCAAGCCAAAACAGGTTGGAAAAGGCTCAAAGAGAGAAAATAAAAATTATCGTTTCGTTTCGTTCCGTTCCGACCCGACGCGTAAGAGAAAATTCAAAATAAAATAGCAAAAAAATTCAATAAATTAAAAGATACCGTTATGGCTTCATTTCAAGCCAAAATAGGTTGGAAAAGGCCGAGAAAGAGAAAAAATAAATATTGTCTTTCCATTCCGCTCTTACCCGACGGGTAATAGAAAATTCCAAAAAAAGGGAAAAAAAAATTGAAAAATCAAAAAATACCATTGTGGCTTACTTTCAAGCCAAAATAGGTTGGAAAAGGCCGAGGAATGGAGAAAATAAAAATTGCAGTTCCGTTTCGTTCCCACTCGACGCGTTGTAGAAAATTCCAAAAAAATTAGCAAAAAAATGAAAAAAATGATAAAAATCCATTATGGCGTCATTTCTAGCCAAAATAGGTTGGAAAGCAGAGGAGAAAGAGAGAAAATAAAAATTATCGTCACGTTTCGTCCTCCCGACGGGTAAGAGAAAATTCCAAAAAAAATAGCAAAAAATTCAGAAAATTGAAAAATACCATTACGACTTCATTCCAAGCCAAAATATGTTGGAAAAGGCGAGACATAGAGAAAATAAAAATTATCGGCTCTGTTCGTTTCCTTCGCGACGGGCAAGAGCAAACTCCCCAAAAAAATAGAAAAAAATTCAAAAAATTGAAAAATACCATTACGCTTCATTCCAAGGAAAAATGGGTTGGAAAACGCTGAGAAAAGGGAGAAAATAAAAATTATCGATACGTTCGTTCCTTTCCCCGACGTGCAAGAGCAAATTCAAAAAAAAATAGCAAAAAAAATTGAAAAATTGAAAGAAAAATTACGGATCATCCCAAGCCAAAGTAGATGGGAAAATGCCTGAGAAAGAGAGAAAATAAAAAATTATCACTCCAGTTTCGTTCATTCCGACAGGTAATAGGAAATTCCAAAAAAAGAGAAAAAAAAAAATCAAAAAATCCAAAAATACCATTGTGACTTCATTCCAAGCCAAAATAGGTTGGAAAAGGCCGAGGAATGGAGAAAATAAAAATTGCCGTTCCGTTTCGTTCCCACTCGACGCGGAATAGAAAATTCCAAAAAAATTAGGAAAAAATGAAAAAAATGATAAAAATCCATTATGGCGTCATTTCTAGCCAAAATAGGTTGGAAAAGGCTAACGAAGAGAGGAAATAAAAATTATCGTTCCGTTTCGTTCTTACCCAAAGCGTAATAGAAAATTCCAAAAAAATAGCAAAAAAATTCAAGAAATTAAAAAATACCATTATGGCTTCTTTTGACGCAAAAATAGGGTGGAAAAGGTCGAGGAAGAGAGAAATTAAAAATTATCGTTCCGTTCCGTTCCAAATCGATGCGTAATAGAAAATTCCAAAAAAATAGCAAAAAAATTCAAAAAATTAAAAAAATACCATTATAGCGTCATTTCAAGCCAAAACAGGTTGGAAAAGGCTCAAAGAGAGAAAATAAAAATTATCGTTTCGTTTCGTTCCGTTCCGACCCGACGCGTAAGAGAAAATTCAAAATAAAATAGCAAAAAAATTCAATAAATTAAAAGATACCGTTATGGCTTCATTTCAAGCCAAAATAGGTTGGAAAAGGCCGAGAAAGAGAAAAAATAAATATTGTCTTTCCATTCCGTTCTTACCCGACGGGTAATAGAAAATTCCAAAAAAAGGGAAAAAAAAAATTGAAAAATCAAAAAATACCATTGTGGCTTACTTTCAAGCCAAAATAGGTTGGAAAAGGCCGAGGAATGGAGAAAATAAAAATTGCAGTTCCGTTTCGTTCCCACTCGACGCGTTGTAGAAAATTCCAAAAAAATTAGCAAAAAAATGAAAAAAATGATAAAAATCCATTATGGCGTCATTTCTAGCCAAAATAGGTTGGAAAAGGCTAACGAAGAGAGGAAATAAAAATTATCGTTCCGTTCGTTCCTACCCAAAGCGTAATAGAAAATTCCAAAAAAATATCAAAAAAATTCAAGAAATTAAAAAATACTATTATGGCTTCTTTTGACGCAAAAATAGGGTGGAAAAGGTCGAGGATGAGGGAAAATAAAAATTATCGTTCCGTTCCGTTCCAAATCGATGCGTGATAGAAAATTCCAAAAAAATAGCAAAAAATTAAAAAAAATAAAAAAATACCATTATGGCGTCATTTCAAGCCAAAACAGGTTGGAAAAGGCTCACAGAGAAAATAAAAATTATCGTTTCGTTTCGTTCCGTTCCGACCCGACGCGTAAGAGAAAATTCATAAAAAATAGCAAAAAAATTCAATAAGTTAAAAGATACCGTTATGGCATCATTTCAAGCAAAAATAGGTTGGAAAAGGCCGAAAAAGAGAAAAAAATAAAAATTTTCTTTCCGTTCCGTTCTTACCCGACAGGTAATAGGAAATTCCAAAAAAAGAGAAAAAAAAAAATCAAAAAAATCCAAAAATACCATTGTGACTTCATTCCAAGCCAAAATAGGTTGGAAAAGGCCGAGGAATGGAGAAAATAAAAATTGCCGTTCCGTTTCGTTCCCACTCGACGCGGAATAGAAAATTCCAAAAAAATTAGGAAAAAATGAAAAAAATGATAAAAATCCATTATGGCGTCATTTCTAGCCAAAATAGGTTGGAAAAGGCTAACGAAGAGAGGAAATAAAAATTATCGTTCCGTTTCGTTCTTACCCAAAGCGTAATAGAAAATTCCAAAAAAATAGCAAAAAAATTCAAGAAATTAAAAAATACCATTATGGCTTCTTTTGACGCAAAAATAGGGTGGAAAAGGTCGAGGAAGAGAGAAATTAAAAATTATCGTTCCGTTCCGTTCCAAATCGATGCGTAATAGAAAATTCCAAAAAAATAGCAAAAAAATTCAAAAAATTAAAAAATACCATTATAGCGTCATTTCAAGCCAAAACAGGTTGGAAAAGGCTCAAAGAGAGAAAATAAAAATTATCGTTTCGTTTCGTTCCGTTCCGACCCGACGCGTAAGAGAAAATTCAAAATAAAATAGCAAAAAAATTCAATAAATTAAAAGATACCGTTATGGCTTCATTTCAAGCCAAAATAGGTTGGAAAAGGCCGAGAAAGAGAAAAAATAAATATTGTCTTTCCATTCCGTTCTTACCCGACGGGTAATAGAAAATTCCAAAAAAAGGGAAAAAAAAATTGAAAAATCAAAAAATACCATTGTGGCTTACTTTCAAGCCAAAATAGGTTGGAAAAGGCCGAGGAATGGAGAAAATAAAAATTGCAGTTCCGTTTCGTTCCCACTCGACGCGTTGTAGAAAATTCCAAAAAAATTAGCAAAAAAATGAAAAAAATGATAAAAATCCATTATGGCGTCATTTCTAGCCAAAATAGGTTGGAAAAGGCTAACGAAGAGAGGAAATAAAAATTATCGTTCCGTTTCGTTCCTACCCAAAGCGTAATAGAAAATTCCAAAAAAATATCAAAAAAATTCAAGAAATTAAAAAATACTATTATGGCTTCTTTTGACGCAAAAATAGGGTGGAAAAGGTCGAGGATGAGGGAAAATAAAAATTATCGTTCCGTTCCGTTCCAAATCGATGCGTGATAGAAAATTCCAAAAAAATAGCAAAAAAATAAAAAAAATAAAAAAATACCATTATGGCGTCATTTCAAGCCAAAACAGGTTGGAAAAGGCTCACAGAGAAAATAAAAATTATCGTTTCGTTTCGTTCCGTTCCGACCCGACGCGTAAGAGAAAATTCATAAAAAATAGCAAAAAAATTCAATAAGTTAAAAGATACCGTTATGGCATCATTTCAAGCAAAAATAGGTTGGAAAAGGCCGAAAAAGAGAAAAAAATAAAAATTTTCTTTCCGTTCCGTTCTTACCCGACAGGTAATAGGAAATTCCAAAAAAAGAGAAAAAAAAAAATCAAAAAATCCAAAAATACCATTGTGACTTCATTCCAAGCCAAAATAGGTTGGAAAAGGCCGAGGAATGGAGAAAATAAAAATTGCCGTTCCGTTTCGTTCCCACTCGACGCGGAATAGAAAATTCCAAAAAAATTAGGAAAAAATGAAAAAAATGATAAAAATCCATTATGGCGTCATTTCTAGCCAAAATAGGTTGGAAAAGGCTAACGAAGAGAGGAAATAAAAATTATCGTTCCGTTTCGTTCTTACCCAAAGCGTAATAGAAAATTCCAAAAAAATAGCAAAAAAATTCAAGAAATTAAAAAATACCATTATGGCTTCTTTTGACGCAAAAATAGGGTGGAAAAGGTCGAGGAAGAGAGAAATTAAAAATTATCGTTCCGTTCCGTTCCAAATCGATGCGTAATAGAAAATTCCAAAAAAATAGCAAAAAAATTCAAAAAATTAAAAAATACCATTATAGCGTCATTTCAAGCCAAAACAGGTTGGAAAAGGCTCAAAGAGAGAAAATAAAAATTATCGTTTCGTTTCGTTCCGTTCCGACCCGACGCGTAAGAGAAAATTCAAAATAAAATAGCAAAAAAATTCAATAAATTAAAAGATACCGTTATGGCTTCATTCAAGCCAAAATAGGTTGGAAAAGGCCGAGAAAGAGAAAAAATAAATATTGTCTTTCCATTCCGTTCTTACCCGACGGGTAATAGAAAATTCCAAAAAAAGGGAAAAAAAAATTGAAAAATCAAAAAATACCATTGTGGCTTACTTTCAAGCCAAAATAGGTTGGAAAAGGCCGAGGAATGGAGAAAATAAAAATTGCAGTTCCGTTTCGTTCCCACTCGACGCGTTGTAGAAAATTCCAAAAAAATTAGCAAAAAAATGAAAAAATGATAAAAATCCATTATGGCGTCATTTCTAGCCAAAATAGGTTGGAAAAGGCTAACGAAGAGAGGAAATAAAAATTATCGTTCCGTTTCGTTCTACCCAAAGCGTAATAGAAAATTCCAAAAAAATAGCAAAAAAATTCAAGAAATTAAAAAATACTATTATGGCTTCTTTTGACGCAAAATAGGGTGGAAAAGGTCGAGATGAGGAAAATAAAAATTATCGTTCCGTTCCGTTCCAAATCGATGCGTGATAGAAAATTCCAAAAAATAGCAAAAAATTAAAAAAAATAAAAAAATACCATTATGGCGTCATTTCAAGCCAAAACAGGTGGAAAAGGCTCACAGAGAAAATAAAAAATTATCGTTTCGTTTCGTTCCGTTCCGACCCGACGCGTAAGAGAAAATTCATAAAAAATAGCAAAAAAATTCAATAAGTTAAAAAAGATACCGTTATGGCATCATTTCAAGCAAAAATAGGTTGGAAAAGGCCGAAAAAGAGAAAAAAATAAAAATTTTCTTTCCGTTCCGTTCTTACCCGACAGGTAATAGGAAATTCCAAAAAAAAGAAAAAAAAAATCAAAAAATCCAAAATACCATTGTGACTTCATTCAAGCCAAAATAGGTTGGAAAAGGCCGAGGAATGGAGAAAATAAAAATTGCCGTTCCGTTTCGTTCCCACTCGACGCGGAATAGAAAATTCCAAAAAAAATTAGGAAAAAAATGAAAAAAAATGATAAAAATCCATTATGGCGTCATTTCTAGCCAAAATAGGTTGGAAAAGGCTAACGAAGAGAGGAAATAAAAATTATCGTTCCGTTTCGTTCTTACCCAAAGCGTAATAGAAAATTCCAAAAAAATAGCAAAAAAATTCAAGAAATTAAAAAATACCATTATGGCTTCTTTTGACGCAAAAATAGGGTGGAAAAGGTCGAGGAAGAGAGAAATTAAAAATTATCGTTCCGTTCCGTTCCAAATCGATGCGTAATAGAAAATTCCAAAAAAATAGCAAAAAATTCAAAAAATTAAAAAATACCATTATAGCGTCATTCAAGCCAAAACAGGTTGGAAAAGGCTCAAAGAGAGAAAATAAAAATTATCGTTTCGTTTCGTTCCGTTCCGACCCGACGCGTAAGAGAAAATTCAAAATAAAAATAGCAAAAAAATTCAATAAATTAAAAGATACCGTTATGGCTTCATTTCAAGCCAAATAGGTTGGAAAAGGACGAGAAAGAGAAAAAATAAATATTGTCTTTCCATTCCGCTCTTACCCGACGGGTAATAGAA
>JAXUIC010000757.1:0-15613 GCA_035136125.1 Quercus rubra
AAGCTAGTCTGATCTTGGGCCAAAATATTGGATTTAGTGTAAAAAGATTCAAGATACGAACATGGAACATAGCAATAAGTCTCTTCGGACATGCCCTAGAGATGTGTTTTCCTTCTTTTTTTTGTTGTTTTTTTTCCGTTCCCCTTTCTTCTGTCTTTCCTCCCCTTATATACCATGGGCTTTTGCCTTTTTTATCTCCACGTGTGGATTTTGGCATTCAACGTCCTTTTTCGTCATCCTCCTTGCCCTCTCTTGAATCTTCCATTCTTAGCTGGAAAGCTGTTCCTTCACTGTTTAGGTATCACCTCCACATTAATGCGGCCAGGAAGGTTAGCTGGGAGGACATTAATGCGGAGGTGACAGCACCTTCAGATATTTGTCATTTCCTACCATAGCTTTTTTGTTTGATATTTCCCCTTTGCTCTGTTATAAGATTGGTCCCATGCCGTTGTTCTGATTGATTAACGAGTTCACCAGATTACCTCGGATAGAAGTCCCGAGGTGACCTTCGTCCTCGGACATGGGCCCAGTTCCTCACAAACATGCTCTACCTCTCCTCGGATGGCAATTTTTGTCCATTCCTCGGATGGACGTCCTCGGATACTCCGTTTGCCCTCAGACTGGATATTGGGCCGGGCCCTTCCTTGCCCACATTTTGAACATAGGGGCAAAATTGGCCCACACAATAACCCCTCAAAATCTTGCTTTTCGGCTCCTCGAGAGAAAATGAGGATTTTGATTCTCTCTTCAGATCTCCCTCATGATCTGATTCTGTTGAGTCAAATCATAGCAGCACGTGTTTCTCTTCTCGCAACTCGCCCCTGACTCTTCAGTGTCCAGGGAGCGCCTTCATTTAATTCTGGCAAACCCCTCGGTCTCCCACGTTCAACGGTGGATATGATAATCCAACGGTGGTTGGGCTTCCTTTTGGGAATTTGGGCGGGCGAACTCCCGCTTTTAATTTTTGCGCAACTATAAGTAGTCTTTCAAATCAATTTCTTGTCACTTTCAAACGATTGCGTTTATTCTAGAACCTGATACTTTATTTCTTTCTCTCGGTTCCTTTGCGCGTTTACAAACACATAAATCCCGTCCGAGGACCATTTCTCACACCTGTAAGTCCTCCTAAACTTTCTTTAACTTTTATTCCTTTCATCGTAAAATTTCTCCCCTAGGGCCTCTTAAAAAATGGGTAGATTTTAAAGAGTTGGTTGATACAAGGAGAGAATGGGAGATTTTAGGACTAAATATAACATTCCTCCTCATGTGGGCATCAGATACGCGGCACAGGGCGAATGGTTTATGATGAACGAAAACAAATGAGGTTGTCATTCCTATGATCGCTTTCATAGAAGGAGGGGATGACCATTCCCATGGGCACCCTCCACTAGGAACTACCTTCGGTATTTTAGGTTGTCCCCCACTCAATGCGCGCCAAATATGTTTAGGGTCTTAGGCAAGTATAGAAGCCCTGACACGAAAGAATGAACCTGAATCTGACCCACCATGATATAAACTGGGTTTACAACCTCCATGCACCTCAAAGGCCCAGGGTATTACCTAAAATCCAGACAGGCAAAGGTCAGGTTGATCCAGTGTCTCCCACAATCTAATAAAGGGTTAAAAGAAGATTTTTTAATCTTCTCTGGCAGTGGCATGATGGCTTGCCATGCCTAGTTAAAGAGGGTGAGCCAGATGGGACCTAACTTATTTAATCTTTACGTTTGACCCTCCTTCTCCTAGAGTCTCCCATCGTCTTCGGCTGATACTAAAGTAATCCTTTATTGTCTCTTCTGATATTGCAGATCCTCGCGCCACCTCGCCATCGCTGCGCCTTGTTAACAAAGCCAGCTTGGACAGAGTTCTCCGAGCCGAAATCTACATCAATCCTTCAGACGATCAACTGAGGGCGGCTCATCTCATCCTCGGCTACACTCCCATTTCTCGTGCGTTCCAAGCTCCCTCTGTGCGTGATAAAGGCAAAGGATCCTCCGGCTTCGCAGGATTAGCGTTGCTTACGAAGGATTCCTAATCCCCCAAGGTGTTCCTTTTCCAGAAGACCCCCAGCATACCGAGGCACTGCCCGTTGCCAGCCTCGCAGGAGTTGTTTCACCCTTCCCCCCACGTTCCTCAAATAAAAGAGGAGGAAGAGGTTGAACGAGAGGAGGAAGGGCTTCGTAGATCTCTCCTCGGCCACCGACGACTACGAGGTTTTTGATTACTACCCCATCACCCAACACCTCCGAAGACATGGGCATTCAGAGGAAACCCCAACGGAGTCTACAGGAGTTGCTGGAGAGCCAACCTAGGAGGGGGGGAGGTTGGAAGGCTCAACCCAACAGAGACTTCCAACCCCCTCCTCCTAAATCTCCTCTACCTGCCCCTCAGCCAGGCTCCTCCTTCCAGGGTCCGAACAAACCTGAACCTAATAGGAGAAGGGGAGCCCAAAGGCAAGGAAGTCGTGGAGGCCGGGAGGACTCAATCTTTCCCATGACGAGGAGGCCCACAGGCCGACGAAGCAACTGAAACTTGGCCCTACTTGCCCCCCAGCCCGAGGACCAGAAATGGGGGATAAATTCAACAAACTGAGCCCCGAGCATGGCTTCCAGCCCCTATGCTTGGGGGCCGTAGCCCCTGACCGACGATGCGTCGATCAGGGATTTACAACAGGGGCATTGGCTGCCAGGTAGCCTCGGCCTTGGAAGAGACCCTCTTGCTCCCCAAGGGACATGGTGGAGTTGCGAGGATTGAGGAGGAACGAGGTCTTCCTCCAAGCCAAAAGGTGTCTGGGGATGGTATGTACTGTTACTTTGTTATTAATAATGTTATTTTTTATTATTGTTATTTATCATTCATTTTATTTTTATTTATTTTTTATTATTATTATTATTTATTTTTTTAAAAATTTCCCTCTCTTTTTGTTAAACAGGCTGTTCAGAGCACGTTTAGGATGGAAGAAATTTACCACTCTGTTGCTCAACAGCTGGAGGAAGAGAGAAGAAGAAGGATCGCGGCGGTGCAGACGATGTCGGTCCGCCGAGAAGAGCAACGCTGAACTTAAGGAGACAGGTGAAGACTGAGGAGCAGTCAAGGAAAAGTGCTGAGGCCGCCTTGAAGGGTGCTGAGACTCAGGCCCGAGAGTCAGAGGAAGCTGGTGGTTGAAGTCAAAGGACAGTTGGTCACAGCCAAAGAGCAAATTGCAACTCTGAGGCAGCAACTGGAAGAGGCTAACCAGCTTAAAGCCTTGGCCGAAAAAGCAAGAGTACAAGCGGAGGAGGATAAACTCAAGGCCGAGAGAGAAGGAGAGAGACGAGGCTGAGCAGCACGGATATGACGTCGGCGTGGCTGAGACCGAAGACGCTCTTCGGGCTGAGGTCCCTGTTGTCTGCCACGCCTACTGCGCCCAAACTTGGGAAGAGGCTCTCAACCAGGCTGGGGTTGAGGCCTCGTCAGGGCTGAGGAAGCCAGAAAGTATCATCTTCCCCTTAGCCCTGCAAATTCCCAAGCAGGCTGAGACGGCCCCTCTCATGCCTCAGCCAACTGCCGAGGCCCCCCCTCAGCCCCTCCTTTCTACTGTCCAGCCAGACCAGGAGAAAGAGAAAGAGATCCAAAAGGGGCCCCTTTCAGGTGAAGTGACTGAAGCCCCTCAACCAGAGGCAGCTTCTCAAGATTTTGAGAAGCAGTTAGCCTTAGTCACTTTACCTGCTCAGGAGTCTCTTAAGGACAAAGAGAAAGAGACCAACTCCGAGGCAGCTGACCAGGCGTCCAAGCCAAAGCTCCAGATCAAATTAAAACCTTAGTTTTATTTTTTATTAATATTGTCATTTCATTTTTTGTTATTTTATTTTAACAGTGATTGTAATTCTTCTTCTGTGCTGAAAAGCCAATTTTGATAATATATGGAACTCTTTTCTTTATTTTAAGTAATATTAGTCAGCATCATCATTTTACTTACCTGTATCATATTTACTTTGCTCAGTTCTTTATTTTCTTTCATAACATGATCCATTACCAAAGAACCAACATACCTTAATGAGGAATAAAATGAATTAATAAAGCATGACGTTGATCTTTCAAGAAAATGTATCACCTTTTATTTAGTTCTCTAATAAGTTCCAAGATTTCCAGGCAATATTACTTCACCTAAACAATAAGCAGATTGTGAGCATATTAAATTATACTTACACTTATTTGACAACCACGAAGTCAATCATGGCCTATAAAGCAGGTCAAGACCTAACTCAGGAGACAATAACTTATACTCAAGATCATGTTTTAAAGAATTTACCACAGCATATATTCCATGGAATATATTCCTTAACACTGTACGGGCAATTATATTTTCCAGGTTCATGGTATAAGGATCTAACAAGGATGACTTGTTGTTTCTTATTCTAAGAGATGTTCTGCAATATTTACTCCCACCAAGTCTTTAACAGATGTCATAATATATCAATATTCACTAAGTCTGCGGTCCGAGGACCTGACATAACTTAGTTTTTGTTTAATATTTTAACAGATGTCACAGTATATTAAATTTCACTAAGTCTTTGGTCCGAGGACCTGACATGACTTCGTTTTTTTTTTTTTTTTTTTTTTATTATTATTATTTTTTTTATTTCAACAGATGTCATAGTATATTAATTTTCACTAAGTCTGTGGTCCGAGGACCTGACATGACTTAGTTTCAATTTAATATTTCAACAGATGTCATAGTATATTAATTTTCACTAAGTCTGTGGTCCGAGGACCTGACATGACTTAGTTTCAGTTTAATATTTCAACAGATGTCATAGTATATTAAGAAGCAAAAGGAAAACAAGACAACTTTTATTATCAATAGTAATACCTTTTCAGATTATTTACATTCCATGGGTGAAGTACAGCTCTCTCATCTAAATCTTCTAAGTAGTAAGCTCCTATTCCTGCCACCGCCGTGATGCGATACGGTCCCTCCCAATTGGGACCCAATTTCCCCCAAGAAGGGTTTTTAGCATTTCCTACAACTCTCCTCAAAACTAAGTCTCCTGGGGCCAATGGTCTCAACTTTACGCTAAGATCGTAACCTTGCTTTAGCTTATGTTGATAGTAGGCTAACTGCACCGTAGCGTTTTCTCGCCGTTCTTCAATTAGATCCAGGTTCCTTTTTAATAATTCTTCGTTTCCATCCGGAGTGAACCCACCAGATTTCATTGTAGGGAAACCACTCTCCAGTGGTATTACGGCTTCAGCCCCATACGTCATTGAGAAGGGTGTTTCACCAGTAGACTTCCGAGGTGTTGTCCTGTAGGTCCACAGTACGTGAGGTAGCTCCTCAACCCATCTTCCCTTGGCGTCATCCAATCTCTTCTTTAACCCGTTCATGATGACTTTATTAACGGCCTCAGCCTGCCCATTTCCTTGCGGGTAGGCTGGGGTGGAATACCTGTTTTTTATTCCCAAATCGGAACAGTACTTCCTAAAGGCTTTACTGTCAAATTGGAGACCGTTATCCGAGATGAGGGCGTTGGGAACACCGAACCGCGTAATTATATTCTTCCAGATGAATCTTTTGACATCCACATCCCTGATATTGGCTAAAGGTTCAGCTTCAACCCATTTGGTAAAATAATCTGTGCATACCAGGAGGTATTTTCTGTTCCCTGCAGCTTTGGGAAACGGACCCACAATGTCTGGGCCCCACTGAGCAAAAGGCCATGGGCTGGAAAGCGGATTGAGTGTTCCTCCAGGCTGGTGGATATTCGGTGCAAATCTTTGGCATTGATCACACTTCTTGACATATTCTTGCGCCTCCCTCTGCATGTTCGGCCACCAATATCCTTGGGTAAGAGCCCTGTGAGACAGTGATCTTCCCCCAGCATGACTTCCACAAACCCCCTCATGTAATTCCTCCAAAAGTGTCTCCGATGCCTTTGGGTGCACACATAATAAGTAGGGCCCAGAGAACGAACGTTTGTACAATTTTTTGTCCTCGGACAACCAAAACGAGGAGCCTTCCTCCGTATTTTGTCAGCCTCGGATTTTTCTACAGGTAGTACATCTTTTTCCAGGAACAGTGATATGGCATCCATCCAACTGGGGCCCAGCGCGACTTGATGTATCCGTGGTGCATCTTGATGCGCAGAGCTCGCACACACATGTCTTCCACCAGAATTACCCTAGGTAGATCCTGAGCTGAGGACGTGGCAAGAGTGGCCAGCGAATCTGCATGCGTATTCCCACTTCTAGGAACATGAGACAAGTCAAAAGCTTCAAATCTTTCCTGTATATTCCTGACCAAATGCAAATATTTTAGCATCCTTGAATCTCGCGCCTCTAGGTCACCTCCTACTTGTCCCACGACTAATCTTGAGTCCGAAAAAGCTCTTACTGCCTTTCCCCCCAGTTTTTGCACCATCTGCATCCCCTGCAGTAAAGCTGCATACTCGGCCTCGTTATTCGTAACGGAGAAATTCAGTCTAAAGGATTTTTCTATGGTAATCTTTTCGGGGGACACCAGTACTAGCCCCACTCCTGATCCCCGCTGATTGGCTGCTCCATCAACGTACAATTCCCAATATCGTAGGCCTTGAATAGAGGCCATGCCTACCAATTTTTCCTCCACCGGTTCGTCTTCCCTTTCCACCTCTTCCGGAGATTCGGCAAACTCGGCCACCAAATCGGCTAGCACCTGTCCCTTGATTGAGGTACGGGGCATGTACTTTATATCAAAAGCCCCTAGAATCGTACCCCATTTGGCTATCCTCCCTGTATAATCGGTGCTCCTGAGCACTGACTTAAGGGGGAGCTGAGTTAGAACGACCACAGTATGAGCCTGGAAGTAATGGGGGAGTTTTCTCGTGGCATGCACCATGGCCAATATCGCTTTCTCCAGTGGTAGATAACGCACCTCGACTTCATTAAGCGACTTGCTTACATAATAGACTGGTCGTTGTACACCGCCGTCCACCCGTATGAGCACAAGGCTTATGGCATGTGAGGCGACAGCAAGGTAAGAGAAAAGGACTTCGTCCACTACTGGGCTGGACATTATAGGCGGATGGGATAGGTAGTGCTTAAGCTCTTGGAAGGCTCTGGCACACTCCTCGGACCATTGAAACTCTTTCCATTTATGTAACAAAAGAAAGAAAGGTCTACACCTTTCTGCTGATCTGGATATGAACCGATTTAAAGCTGCCATCATCCCTGTAAGCTTCTGGACCTCTTTTGGATTCCGAGGTGGTTATAAGCTATTGATTGCTTTGATTTGATCTGGGTTTACCTCAATTCCCCTATGAGTCACCATGTATCCTAGGAACTTCCCTGACCCCACTCCAAAGGAGCACTTAGAGGCGTTCAAACGCAACTTATGCCACCTCAGAATTTCAAAAACATTGGTAAGATCTGCTAAGTGCTCAGATGCCAACTTGCTCTTCACCACCATATCATCTATGTAGACCTCAATAGTTTTTCCCAACCGTGATTCAAACATCTTCGTCATCATCCGTTGATAAGTCGAGCCTGCATTTTTCAGGCCAAAAGGCATTACTTTGTAGTGATAGTTCCCCATAAGAGTGACGAAAGCCGTTTTCTCCTAGTCCTCCACTGCTAATGGTATTTGATGATAACCTTGGAAGGCGTCCAGGAAACTCATCCGAGGATGGCCTACTGTCGCATCTACTAACTGATCTATCCTCGGCATAGGGAAAGGATCCTTGGGACAGGCCTTGTTAAGGTCTGTAAAGTCTACGCAGACGCGCCATTTCCCCGTCTTCCTCTTCACCACTACGGTATTAGCCAACCACTGGGGGTAGAAAATCTCTTTAATAGCCCCTGCCTGTTTGAGTTTAACCACCTCAGACTTTATTGCCTCCACATGCTCATTCGAGGGTCGCCGAGGAGGTTGCTTTTTCGGAGTCACTGAAGGATCTACATTCAAACGATGACAAATAAATTCTGGATTCAGACCAGGGGCTTCGTAGGCATCCCACGCAAAAACATCCGCGTTTCCTCTTAAAAGCTCAACCAACTCTTCCTTCTCTTGCGGGGGCAACCGAGCCCCAACCTGGAAGAATCTTTCACGGTCGTCCCCTATCATCACCATTTCCAAACCCTCGCAACTCATCTCGTCATCTGACCTCCCACGCAGCGACGACGAGGCCCCCAACTGCTATAAGACATTCCCTTCACTGGCCGAGGCACCAGTCTGTGGTTTGTGCTGAATTGCCGCAATTAGGCACTGCCTAGCCATAGACTGGCTTCCCACTATCTCCAACACTTGACCTCCAGAGGGGTATTTAACTTTTTGATGAAGGGTGGAGGAAACGGCGCCCAAAGAATGCAGCCATGGCCTACCCATAATTGCCGTGTACGGAGAGAAGGCATCCACCACGATAAAATCTACCTCAACCACATCCAATCCAGTTTGCACAGGCAGTCTGATCTGGCCCCTAGGGACCACCGTCTTACCTTCAAAACTCACCAAAGGCGAGTTGTAGGCAGATAAATCCTCGGGTTTCAAACCCAGACCCTTAAAGAGGTCAGGATACATAATCTCCGCTGCGCTTCCCTGGTCAACCATGACTCTCTTCACATCGTATCCGCCAATTCTAAGGGTAACCACCAGAGCATCGTCGTGCGGCTGTATGGTTCCTTGTTTGTCCGCTTCCGAAAAACTCAGCACTAAAGGGACATTCGTCTTGGCTCTCTTCGGCGTTGAGTTGGGCTCATCGTCGGTGAAATGTGATACTGACATTACCCTGGTTGGGCAGGATCCAGTCCTCCCTGGAGCGGCGAATATAACATTGATGGTCCCCAGAGGAGGCTTGGACGCAGGGTTTCCCTGAAATGCTGCGCCCGTCTGGCCTCCTCGGCCACTGGAGTGGTGCAGTAAATGCTTTAACTTCCCCTCTCGGACCAGTTGCTCTAAATGATCCCATAAGTTCCGACAATCTTCAGTAGCGTGACCATGATCTTGATGGTATTGGCAATACAAGTTTTGGTTACGATTGTTTGGATCTCCTGCCATCTTATTCGGCCACTTGAAAAATGGTTCATTCCTTACCTTCTCCAATACTTTCTGCACTGGTTCTCGAAATACCACATTGACCGCTTGAGTATTGGCAGATGCAGGTTGCCCTAAAAAGTCTCTCCGAGAACGATTGTTTTGTGGCCGATCCGACCTGGGATCCCTCCTCTCCTGGGGGATCACCTTCGCTTTCCCTTTACCCTGGGATTGATCTTCCTCAATTCTCCTGTACTTATCAATTTTATCCATCAGCAAGCGTACACTGGTGACAGGCTTACCAGTGAGAGACTTTCTCAAATCGTGCTCCGCCGGCAACCCTGCCTTAAATGTGCTAATAGCCACGTCATCATAGTCTCCATCTATCTCGTTAAACATCTCCCAATACCTATCCGAGTAGGCTTTCAAGGTCTCCCCGTCACGCTATGGACATTGATAGCAAGGATCCTAAAGGCAAAGGTACCCTACTGCACGTGATGAAACGGGCGCCAAAGGACTGGGTAAGCTTCTTAAAAGAATCAATAGAATTTGCCCTAAGGCCGTTTATAACCATCTCATTGCCATTGGACCCAAGCTGGACGGAAAGATCTTACACATTAAGGCCTCGTCCTTTGAATGGACGGCCATTTTTTGATTAAAGTGACTTACATGCTCCACTGGATCTGTCCGGCCATTATAAAGAGAGAAAGTTGGTTGGTTAAATCACCGAGGAAGGCTAGCACCCTCAATCCGTCGCGTGAAAGGCGATTTGGCTACTTGACTCAAGGCCTCGTTCATAGCTTTGTTTCCCAGGCCCTTATGCGAGGTACTTTTGCCCTTCCTCCCATAATTACTGTACTCCTGGCTACCGGAGAAGGTTTCACTAGGTGGAGACCTAGATCTTTGCCTATATGCATCATCGTCTGTATCCCCGGAAGAGGACTCAGATTCAAATGATGCTCGTTTGCGCCGCGCGCGGCGTAACTTCTTTTGCAACTCATCAATTTCATGTTGCATGTCCCTGTCATTCTCTGCATGGGATGCGTAACTTCTCTCACGCGATTGGCTCCTATTACTGTGCACTGTTTGCCCATTTGCTCACGACCTCCCCTCTGTTGAGGATGAACTCCTGAGTAGTTATGTTGCGAACCTCCTGATGCCGCCTGGTGCGGATTGTCATTGCCCTGATGTAGCCCTACCGTTGGTTGATGCGAACCTGATTCCTCCATTTTGCGCACTAAACCCAAATCTCTTTCTGATCAGATCAAGCAGTTTCCCACAGACGACGCCAATTGTAAGGACTAGATTTGGCTTGAATCCAAAACGGGAGTGGATCCAGGTCCACGGAGCCCAAACAATGAATTTATAGAGTGCAGGAAAGAAAGCTAGTCTGATCTTGGGCCAAAATATTGGATTTTAGTGTAAAAAGATTCAAGATACGAACATGGAACATAGCAATAAGTCTCTTCGGACATGCCCTAGAGATGTGATTTTCCTAGTCTTTTTTTTGTTGTTTTTTTCTCGTTCCCCTTTCTTCTGTCTTTCCTCCCCTTATATACCATGGCTTTTGCCTTTTTTATCATCCACGTGTGGATTTGGCATTCAACGTCCTTTTTCATCATCCTCCTTGCCCTCTCTTGAACCTTCCATTCTTAGCTGGAAAGCTGTTCCTTCACTGTTTAGGTATCACCTCCACATTAATGCGGCCAGAAGGTTAGCTGGGAGACATTTAATGCGGAGGTGACAGCACCTTCAGATATTTGTCATTTCCTACCATTACTTTTTATTTGATATTTCCCCTTTTGCTCTGTTATAAGATTGGTCCCAGGCGTTGTTCTGAGTGATTAACGAGTTCACCAGATACCTCGGACAGAAGTCCCGAGGTGACCTTCGTCCTCGGACACGGCCCAGTTCCTCACCAACATGCTCTACCTCTCCTCGGATGGCAATTTTGTCCATTCCTCGGATGGACGTCCTCGGATACTCGTTTGCCCTCAGACTGGATATTGGGCCGGGCCCTTCCTTGCCCACATTTTGAACATAGGGCAAAATTGGCCCACATAGAAACAATTTAAAAAATCAAGAATAATTGATATTTTAATTAAAAATATTGTAAAATAAATAATCTGATATAGGTATTTTGAAAAGTGAACGAATAAAATAGAAAATATAGGTTCTTATGTTAAAATAACATAAATTTTTGCAAAATTAATGCAAATTTTCTAAACTTTATAAAGAATATTTTTCAATAGTTTAGAATCAAAAATAGAGAAAAAAAAAATTCAATAGTTTGGAATAAAAAAGAAAAACTTTTTGAAGTTTAATGACAGAAACTAAAGTATTTTCAATAATTTTAGGACAAAAAGAACATTTTAATAATTTAATAATGAAAAATAAAATCTTTTTAAATTTAAAAATAAAAAACAAATTTTTAATATAGTTTAAAAATCAAAATAATATTTTAACTTATATATATAACAAGGAAACATTAAAAAGTTATTTCTATGCATTATTTTATACTAGTTAGGGCAACACGTGTTTGCCGTGGAAAATAAGTTACTGTAATAATTAAGGTCAATTTTAGATTTTATTTGTATTACAAAACAAATATATGAATCATTTGATTTTTTAAAGTATATATAAATTTACATTAATTAAAGGAGACATTAATTTTAAGAATTTTGATAATTATGTCGTAAAAAGTGAATCTCATTCGTTTAAGAATTTTGATCAACCACAAAATTAGGGTAACTATTTAACATATAAATAATTATTTAACTATAATAATTTTTTAGTGCCTACTTGCTGAAGACAATATATCTATTATCTAAAAACTTCTAAGAATGATAACGAATATCATCATCTTTTAACAATAAACAACTGAGTTTTGTTAAGAAATTTAAAATAATAAATAAATAAATAAAAAGATATCAAAAGGCTTGTGTCATTGAATATCATCATTCTAACCTTCTAAGAATTGTTGTCATTTAAAACTTAAAATACATAAAGAAAATTTTTAGAATGTTAAAATTTAGCAGGAGTAATTTAGACATCACATAATAAAATATTTTAAGAATCATAAACTTTCATTAGGGTTTAACTGAAAGAATAACAATATGACATATTTGCTCTTTTCCAAAATATTAAGGGAAAAATTGCATGATTTTAAAGTTTAAGAAAGAATTGTAAACTACCCCAAACATAAATGATGAAAAATGTTTTTTTCCTAAGCTTTTTTTTTTTGTTTTTGTGTGCAAATTAAAACTATGTGTTTTTACTTAAAATAGTGTGTAAAGAAAAAATATACAAAAAGTCAACCCAAAAAAATTGTATGTGGAATAGTGAATTTTGGCTCAACAAAGTTGATTAAACCAACAAAAAATTTCTAAAAACATAACAAAATGATGCAACATTTTCATAATACCTGTATAATTTTGTAATATTTTATTTTAACCTGTAAAGAATTGATAGCTTAGCAGTTTTGAAAATATTGTGACAACATCAAGATGTCTTAACATTTTTCACACAAAAAAATGTTATGTCCATGACATTTTCACAACAAATTATAAGTAATAGGCTACTACAAGTTGTTATTGGTGGGCAAAAAAGTAATTTCATTGGTAGGTTTAAATTAGAACCAATAACAATTTACCATATTTGATTTGTTAGAAAAGTGTTGTGAAAATTATTATGGACAAACCAAAAATAATATAGCAAATATACTACAACTTTATGCACTCACAAAAAAAAAAAAAAAACCCTAGAAAGTTAAACAAATCATAACTACTGTAGTGGAATTACTGTAATTATTCTCATTCACTCTTTTTATATAATATATATATATATATATAGAAATATACATTGCACTTACAATGTAAATTTATATTGTAAACACATAAAAATTGGTAAATGTTGTACACATTTGCAAAATTTGCATAATTTATTTTTTGCAAATGTATATAATATTTGCTATTTTTGAATGTATACAATGTAAGCTTATATACAAGTAGAAAGTAAACATATAAATATAATTTAAAAAAAAAAAAAAAAAAAAAAAGAGGCTCAAACCAAGTTGGTGAACTTGAAGGAAAAGACAAATCACTAAAACAAAAATACTGTTCATAATACTATTCATGAGTTTATTTGCTCTTTTTATATATAGAAAAAAAGAGCACAAATCGATGACTGGGAAAAATAAATAAATAAGCGATGAACAGTACATATTGAACAAATCAAAAGTACTATATCTTTTACACTTTCACCTAATAAGTGTCACAACATTTTCACAAAATATTTATTTTCAGTTGTAATTTATCACAGTTTCATATTTTATTATTTTTATTTTGACTTATAAGAAATTTACACTCTCAATAATTATTGAAAATATTGTGAAATTTATTGTGTCAGTAAACAATATATATGCGGGTTCTTATAAATATTTAAAAGAAAAAAAAAATACAAACCGGAAGACTAAAAAAGAAAAAAAAAAAAAAAAAAGGGCGGTAGCTACTATTGCTACAGTGGCACTTGAACAAACCAAAGTAGCATTGTAGCAACTATTCAAAACTTGTGAAAAAAAATGGTTCACTACATCAAAAGAGACACGGTAGAGGTATTGCCTCTTCTTATATAGTTAGTAGAAAAAAATAGCACAAATCAATGATTGAAAAAAAAAAAATGTATGTAGTGAACAAATTAAAAGTATTGTAATTTTTACATATTCATCTAACAAATGTCATAACATTTTCACAAAATATTTATTTTAAATTGTGGTTGGTCACAGTTTCAAATTTTATTATTTTATTTTGATTTATAATAAATTAAAAACTTATAATTATGAAATATTGTGAAATTTATTGTGTCAATATAACAATATATATAAAAAAAAAAATACAAACGAAAAAACATAGCTACTGTAGCTACAGTGTTTCCGGAAACTGTAGCTACTGTTCAAGAGGTACTGTAATTACTGTTCATAACTTAAAAACAAAAAAAAAGTCATGGTAGCTCAACAAAATATACTGTAAATGTACAGTGAAAAAACTGGATGTGCAGAGTAAAAAATACTGTACGCGCGCATTGATCAGAATTGCTTACCGTACAAATGCTATGCCGACAGAAATCATGACATGTTTGTAGCCTCGTACGCGTCATGTCTCCCCCCTCTAATTCTTGCCTTATTTACTACTCGTTTATTGCTTTTTAGGATTTCCCATTTCATGATTTTAATTTTGTAAGTTGCTCTGTTACTTCTTATTCTTTTTTTTTAGATAAATAGTTAAATACTATTCGTACTGTACTATTCTTATTACCAACAAAAAATAAAAAACTGTACGATTAAATTTCTTTTGATTTTACCTTTTAATTCTTTTTGCTCTCTCTTACCAATGTTCTTTAATAAAACTTATTTTTATTACTATTTAGGTTTTATGTATTTTTTGATATTATTTATGACTCTCGCTATACTATTTTAATTATATTTATATTTATCACAATATTTCAGTGATAATTTTTTAATTTTAGCAAAATAAGCGATATCCAAATACATAAATAGTTAAATACTGGTATGCACTGACTGTACGATTCTTATTACCAAAAAAATAAAAACACCGTACGATTCAATTTCATTTCATTTTATCTTTTGATTCTTTTCTCTCTCTTATCAATGTTCTTTTAAGTGTATGTTTGACTAACTTATTTTCGTCAACTTATTTTACTATTTAGCTTATTTTTACTACTATTTATAGGTCTCATTGCACTTTTTTGTACTATTTATAGCTTCCACTGTGGTGTGCTTGGATACCGCTTGTTTTACTGAAACTGAAAAATTATCACTGAAAGTACTGTAGATAAATGTAAATGTTAGTTGAAATAGTACAGTAAGAGCCATGAATAATACCAAAAAGTGCAATGGGACCCATGATGTAGCAAAATAAGTTGAATAGTAAAATAATTTAATTTTTAATCCTAACCCAAATGCACATTATGTTTCTTTCAATTTGCAACTTGGCATGATAAAGGTTTCCAGCTTATTTTACTATTTAAACTTATTTTTGCTACTATTCATAAGACTCAGTGCATTTTTGATACTATTTATGAGTCTCACTGTACTATTTCAGCTAACTTTTACCTTTATTTACTGTACTTTCTGTAAAAAAATTTCGGTTTCAGCAAAATAAACGGATCCCAAATAGACCTTTAATGATTTTTCTAGTCCAAATACTACTTTCAATATTCTTCCCTCTTTTTTTCAGGAGCACAAAAAAAATGGGGGTTGAAATTTAACGTCTGTTTTTAAACCCCACTATAATATGGCAGGTAAGAAAAATAGGTTAATTTCTAAGTTCTTCTTCTTTTGTTTCATATTATCATAGAAAAAAACTAGATTTTTCTAATAGTCTTGTAAAGTTAGATTTATGCATGAGATTCGTAATAGTCTTATCATATAAATCAACAACAAGTTGAATATAACATATATTAAATTTACTGCTATCAATTATAGTGATCAAATTGACAGTGACCTTAAAATTATACTTTTTCTTTAAATAAAACCAAACATGATTGGTACTAACTAAAGCCCTCAAATAAGTGGGAAAAGTTGGTGAGCATGGGTCGCAACTCATAAGAATC
>JAXUIC010000758.1:0-15612 GCA_035136125.1 Quercus rubra
CATTCTGAGACACGGTGACGCTTTAGGCCATACCAGCCCAACTCGGACCTGCCATTGTCAGCTCGTGGAGTAAATCTGTGGATCTACCATCATGCTGGAGAATACCAATCGCAGCAAGCATCGACACAATGTGCTTGCCCTTTTGGTACCAGTATATCATATCCCGGCATTTCCCCAGACTTGGAGTCAACGCCAATCGCCGATAGACCATGGCCCATCTGTCCAGATTTAGAACAATGGAGAACGTGTCTCGTATGGCAAGCTTTTTCAACCCGTTGGTCCACAACTCTTGACCACCAGCCTTGGAACTTCAGGACCTGGTGGGGCCGGAACGAAGCCAGTTGCCACTTCACCCTTGTCAAGAAGCTCGCTGACTTGCTCCCCATGCTGCTCATCCCCACCAATTATGTATTGTGTACATGTAGGTACACCAGCAAGCTTTCGAGCTGCATGTCCATGTCCTCTCTCCCATCTGCAAGTCTGAGATGAGGCAATAGCCGACCTCAGCCATAGGTCTGCGCCATGCGGCATGCATATCCAGCACAGCTTTGGTTCTCAGAATTACCCATTCTCATGGATCATCGCTCCGATGGTGTGAGATCACTGGCATTCACAACCGACACGAAGTAAGACAACAGAAAGCTCACAGCGGCGGCCCCCTCGTCACCAAGACATCTATCATCTATAAGAGACACCACTCTCCAGGCATTTCACATCTCTTCCTTCCATCATCAACCAACTCAACAGCTACTCCATCAAAAGAACAGTCTTTCGCTTTACCAAATCACTCACTCACTCCTCCAATCTTTCAACATGAAGTCCTTCGCTCTTGCCGCTCTCGTCGCTGCTGCTTCCGCAGCTGCCCTTCCAGGCTCTACCGAGGGTTGGGGCCAGCTCACCTGCTCTGCCTCAACTGTCTATGTCACCTCAACAGCCCCAGCTTCCACCGTCACTCTACCAGCTTCTACCGTCAAGGTCACCAACACTGTGACTCTCCCAGCTTCCACTGTGACCTCCACCGTCACTCTCCCAGCTTCCACCGTCAAGGTCACCAACACTGTGACCAGCACTGTCACTCTCCCAGCCTCCACCGTCACTCTCCCAGCTTCCACAGTCAAGGTCACCAACACCGTCACTCTCCCAGCTTCCACCGTCACTCTCCCAGCCTCCACAGTCACCCTACCAGCTTCCACCGTCAAGGTCACCAACTACGTGACCAACTACGTGACCAACACTGTCACCTCCACCGCACCATGCGCCAGCTCCTCCGGTTGGGGCAAGTGGGCGTAAACGTTTCACACACCAAGAAGCTAGACTGACTGGGATGAATGTTATGCACGACTACATGGTCAACAGGAATTAAAAAGCGAGAGGTGTTATCGGCCTTTTCTGCATGACTTGGAGGAGACATAATCCTGCGCTCCGAACGAGATGTTCTGACTTAATGATCTAACGACTATCCTTAATTTATGTAGATACACGAATGAAAGAAGATTTTTTGACTTACTTGCTCTACATACCATCTCTCCATGTTTTCTCGTGCTCTCCTGCTTCAAGAATAAACTGTTACCTCGAACCCTGTGGTTGTAAGTTGTAACCAATGATTTTCCAGCTCTGAGTCCACGAACATAGAGACTTACATTCCTGCCCTCTCCGACTGTCAGAAAAGATTCTCTTTTTTCGCACAATAGTTTGTCTTTTGCCGACGACTTTCCAGTGAGCTTATGACATGATCGGACCAAAATGTGCTGTTATTAGATAATTTGACTGAGGAATTGGGATGGCAAGGTAGGTAACTCGACCCGTTGATGCTAAATGGAGGTAATGACGAAATGGCTCTCAATATGTCTACGCGGGTGGGTAGGTGGGTGGGGTGGGAATGTGCCTACTTTTATGTCGGGTAGTTGTTTGGTTTATCTGGTTCGCTCCCTCCGTTGTTCACCGCCGGATTCGTTGTCTAGGATTGGATTTGTAAGGATCCGACACAAGCATCGTTAATACCCATGAGGACAGCATAGTTGTGGAGTATCGTATCGTGCCGAACTAACTCTTTCGACCTCGTGGATTGTTGAGTGCTTGGGTGATTTATCGCTGTGTGATGCAGAGCAGAGATCAAGTCATAGCTGGTGATCTCGGGTGTATGACGGTACCTCATAGGATAGTGGGAGAAGCAGTCTGTTGCTGATGGGGGATATTGAACCTTTTTTTTTGGTCAGTTTTTCTCACTTTTGGTTCTCACTGTTGACTAGTGATGTTGTAAGATGGGGGATTTTCTGCCATGTGGTGTGGTGTGGTGTGGCGTGGTGTTACGTGTCATCTCGATGTTTCGTACGAGGTATGTCGCTGGGGTTGATATGTACTGGTAGGGCTGTTTCGATTAGGTCGGTGGGGGATGTGGGTTTGACGCTGGATAAGCAGTTAGGTGGATGTATAGACGCATGGTTGTTGAGTCTGGTGTTCATCGGTCGGCTGGTAGTATAGCACTTTCTTCAGTAAAGCAGATGAGAGTGGAGAAGAGGTAGATATGAGGAGGCACCATTAATTTGGTCAGCATGAGGTTGAATTAAATCAAGTTGAATCATTTTAGATCAGACTCAACCAGATCAGGGTACATCAAATTAGTAAACCGTTGAAAGGAGCGGACGCAGAAGGTGCATCGACTTTGATCCCTACTGGAACGAGATCAGTAGGAATCGAGAACGTCAGGGCTGGATGAGTGAGGGTGTCGAGAAACAGGACTGTGTCATAGTTAATTAGTGATGAAATTTGATTTGAGGCTCGCTGAGATAAAACTGATGGTAGTGTGGATTGCTTCGTAAGAGCAGAATTTGTGTGTATGCATTGTCGATGATCTTGATTCATGGCTGAAGTGTGTTGTAGAGGTACGGGAAGCCAGTCACGCCTCGTTCAGTCTATTCTCATTCGAGGATGTTCATGTTCAGATGGTAGTTTGGTGATGTGAACTGAGAAGAGTTCATGTGGTGGATTCATCACAAAGTGTGGGAAAACGAGACAATATAGAAACCATGAACAGCTGAGAAGTAGCCGCACAGCAGAATTGTTATGTTCATCATTGTACATCAAGTGGCATGAAACCTCATGCAGTATCCCACCACCTGAGAAGTTTTGACCATACACTCTTTCATTCTTCTAATCACCATGGATGATGTCCCTGGCGTTGTTATCCCGATACGACCACTAACCTTTGCCGATGGTATTCTGCACGGCGGTCCAATCCAACTTTTACTCCACATGTGACAATTTCATGTTGCATCACATCTTGTTGATTGGAGTAACACATAACAGATACAGGTGTTTGTAGTCTCTTCATATCGACCAGATCGCAGATAGACTCTCGTGAAGAAAAAGGTGCTTGCTACGCCTGTCCACCTCTCATAACACAACCTCCTCCCTCCCAGTCTCCTTCGATTCTTGAGCAAGATGCAATTGGGCCACTGTCGTCACAAATCATCGAGCTTGATCCAGGGTAACTCCCTCGGATTCGTGGAGACTAACTTCCAGCAACGACAGCGCTTGACAAATGCCCACCATTCAGAATCGATGTATATGGATATACTGCATTGAAAGCCGAAAGAAGCGAAGAACTTAGCATGATAAGGCGCCACATCAATGGACAAGAATGATTTCGGTGTGTTTCTGTATGCTCGACCTCCCTTCTTTCTTACCAAGAGTGTTCTGTCGTGAGTTTCTTCCAGTATGAGGTGTTCCAACTTGTTACATTTGGCTGAGAGCTCATGTAGCCAACTGAAACTTTTTGTCATGACATACGGGTTGCCAGGTCCCTTCCGCCAAAGCTCTGACCACTCTCGAGTAAGAGGTACAGGTGGATCGTAGATAGTGTCTCTCAGATCCGTATTCGAATGGAAAATGCCTTGCAATGTGTCAAAACATATGTGGAGCTTTCTTAGGCTTGGTGGGAGAAGGGATGGCACGTTGATGTCGGGTGTTTTGCTCATGTACGGCACATTTGCCAGGAAGAGAACGCTAGAGATCTTGAGGTATTCCAGACGTGAGAACGATGATAGGTCCATCTGAGAATGGTCATATGCCCACACAATAGGCTGAGGACTTGTGATCTTGAGATGTCGCAGTGTCTGATACACTAAAGACAACTGTTGACCGAGTTCACGAGGTCTGAGGATTGCCCTCTCGATTATTCGCCGCCCAGGATCAGCGTAGTTCAAAACGTGGTTGTCAGGAATGCGCGTCTCTAGGCTTTCTAGATGAGTTGCCGATGATAATATGAGCTCCAGTGCGCGAGAAGACATCAAAGGGTCCACTCATTACAAGGCTTCTTATGGCACCTCTGACAGGAATGACGGGTGGAAATTCTGGATATCGGTACCAACGATTAACGTCAATGGCCCCCTGAGTGTGAATTTCACGTAACGAAGGATGCCCACATACCAATATTGGCAAGCCAACAGAGGGTTTGGAATATTGTTTGACCCAGATATTAAGCCTCTGTAAAGTCTGGAAAGAACCGCGTGCAGGTTTTTGGAGGACGGAGACGAGGGCTTGGATCTGATGATCCCAGCATGCACGCATTGTGAGGGTTCTAAGATCACCTGCCTTTGCCAGTTTTCTCACAAAATAAAGAAAGTTCCAGTCGTGGTGCGGTATGTCGCCAGAACCATGGATGGTGAGGCTTTTGAGTGTCTGTGTCAGTAGAATCGGATTTTTGTCCCAAGTTCGCAGCAGAAGCATCGGCTTAGAATGGTATGTGACGCGTGAAGACTTCTTCTCATCGTCGTCGTCGTCATCATCTTCAGGGACCAGGGTTCTAGTGGCCTGCCGACGTCTTCGAACTTCCGAAAGTTGCAGTTCAACGTCCCGGTACAGAGCGTCCCGCGCGACAGGCGATATTCGTTGAGAAGTCAATGTCAAAGCCAACGTTGACTTCTGATCGTTACCAAGACACTTCAATATCTCTAAGAGAAGCTCATCCGACAGATGGAGGATGTTGGTAGGCATGTCTCAAGTTGTTAGTGGGAGGAGTTGATGGGGCGTTGAAGAGGAGGCTTCGCGAGTCGGATTCTGCCAGACACAACATCAGCAAAAGTCGCGAACCCAGTTTTTTGGACACCTGACTTACCAGTGTCTATTCTGTATAGACGAGAAGATCTTCCGCCAACTCTTGACCCTCTGGGCATTCGATAGTTGACACAACGCTGCTTTATCGTCCTTTGTTCAAAGACTTTGGTTTGAGGGCGCGCCTACAACAAGACATCATGAAGCCAACGTGCCAGGTGGCAGATAACGGCGAAGGCAGTTCTCTAGTAAAACCGTGTCGCCAAGATCTCTGCACTTGTGTCGCCGACGACATCACTGCTCCAGTGACTGAAAGACTGAACGTGAATGGTTGATGCATTCTGAATTGGGAGTGGCAGTCTCATCACCTTGATAGATAGAGTTGCACATCATTCGATGTGAAGTTGAGCGTAATGGTCAGAAGAGTAGCAGCGTCATCATAGTAATGCCAATGGTGATTAGGAATACTCATAGGCAGAAACGGTACTAATCTAAATGCACGGTTGTCCATATCTACCACTATGCAGCACCTCCTGCACAACCGTATTAAAGGGGCTCGACTTTCGTGATAACAACACAGCATTTCACATCAGGACCGGCTTCTGGCATGAAAGGAGTGCTAGTAAATCTTGGACATCTGTATGTTCCAGATCTTTGTATCCTCACTTCTGTGACGAATTGAAACTTTTGATACAGAGTCCACTCTGTGTCAAACATTGGTGACGACTGACCGACTGTCGCTACATCATTCGTCTTGATGCCTCGGAATGTAGCTGTATTTCTTTACTTTATTCTCACAGAGCTCACAATAGCGTCAGTCTGAGGGGGGCACTGCTAGCGTCATTGCCGGTTCGTCACTTATAAGACCGCCTCTGTCTGCAAAACTCCAAGCTTTGTGACTTTCAAAGATTTCCATCTGAAGCTTGCAGCAATACTCTGCTACCGTCCAAACCCGATCCCATACTTCATCCGTCCTCCGCAATCATGTCCGCAGCATCTCAGGTCTGGAACGTCCTGGAGATTAGATTGATGATTCTCCAGTTCTTCTTCGCCACTCGTAAATTCATACTACACAACCCCGGAACCTGCGATTACCGTGACGGCGATAAGATTCGTTCTAAGCAGAGCCACTCCGCTATCTTCAGCATCCATCGAGGGGTGATACTCCACGCGCATCCAATCTTTTTGGCATGGAGTACGTTCCAGTACTTTCCGTACCAGGTTCGGCATACGTGTATACCCAGATCAGACCTTGTCGAATTAGAGTTTCTTGGTGCTATCAAACATTTTGAGGTTTCTCTTTACGACGCACCCGGTTTGATCAAGAGCTTGAGAAGACTGAACCGAAAGGAATCTGAACCCATTGTGAAGTTGAAGGAAGACAGCAAGTACTTCCCCAATGACAGCGGTTAGTTATGGCCCTCTCGACACAAAAACGTCTCTTAGTTTTCGATTATTCTGAACTTTCTCTGACGCTAAATCTTGACTGATGTTCTCACTGACGTATCTCACAGACCGTCTCCTGCCTCTACTGCGAAAGCTAAGACAAAATTGCCTGGGTTTCGTGAGCCTCGAGATCGAGGTGATTCATCGTGGCCTGATGTTTGGAAGCCGACTTCCCAAGGTGAGCAATGTGTTATGTATAGCGTTAAAGCACTGACGTACGTGCAACAGCCACGAGTTTGGTGGACATCCCTCCGTTTCAATACTGACAGTACAACCACCACTTTCGAGCAAAGTCCGAAGGGCAGCCACGTACTAAGGGCCGAAGTGGCACGTTTCGTTTCGGTAGTGAAGGAAGAGCCTCAGATGGACTTTGAAATGATTCCGAATAACAGCGTGAAGATCTTGAAGTGAAGACTCGGCTGTATCAGAGTGGAGTATGATCGTTGCAGTGCGGAGTCGTCGGGTATTTATGGGAATCAGTCAACCACAAGGAACAAGCCCAAAGGCGAAGATCAGGACTCGCAATATCGAACAGTTTTATATTACCATGTACTAGAGTATGAACCAAGCAAAGTGCACAACAACGCCTTAGCTAGCTCAGGCCGAAAGCTGAACAAGGAACATCCATAACCCGAATAATCGTTACTGCTTTTTCTTCAGACCAACCTCGATCTACCCTTCTTGCGCCGTGAAGGAGGTCGCAACGATGTGTTGTTCCAGCAGTTGGTAGTCAGCGGAGGACTCAAGATCAATATCTTGTCGCTGTAACCGGGTCCAGATTGAGGCTGTGCACATCTGGAAGTTCGTCGTCCTCATCAGCAGTACCTGCTCCGCCATGATTGCCACAGTACTTCAGGGTGCGGTAATTTCCTGTGTAGCTCATACTGATATATGAAATGGCGGAGGACATGGACGAGTCGCCGGTACGTGATGCTGAAATAGTTGGTCGATCATCGTACGAGAATGAGCTTGAGATATCGTCATCCAATTTCTGATTGTGGGAGGAGTCGCCCTCCTTCTCCGTGACAACACTCAAAGTGCTCATACTAGCCATCGATGTAGGTGCATCGGTCTCAAGAATTGATTGTGTTGATCTTAGCTTCCTCGAAATATGGGGCTCGAACACCTTGTGTTTGTGGTTCTAGGGAGTCTCTGTAGCCAGGCAGCGATGTCGGTGGCACGTAATTCCTCACATTGTCACGAGCTGGAGGTGGTGGAGGTTGTATTGCGTTCATATGCTCGATATGCGTGGCCAGACAATTCAAGCAACTGGCTGGTGTTGGACCAGTGTTCGCGGGTGGTGCAGGGCTTCGAAATAGCCAGTCACGACGAGGTTTCACATAGCCAATGCCTTTGGTATGAAGATCGGAGCGACAGCCTTCGATGGTGCGGTCGATGGCATGCAGGACATGCTCAGAACTTGTAATGGCCAGGCCGACCTCTATCTTTATTCCAGCATCGAGGTATTGGGACTTGGTCTGTCGAAAATGGTTTGCAACAACAATGCTGCGCTCGAAATTGTTCATTACATGACGGAGATTTTTAGCTTCGTGTGGTGCTGTCATGGTAGATGGTGGGATGCAGTCAGTCTCAAATCAAGGGTTTTAGCTAAGATTAGACTGATGCTCGGCAGCCAACACGACACGAGGAGCTAGAAATCCGAGCAATGATGGGTCGATCAAAGTTGAGCAGATGTGTAGGTCGAGTTGATGGCCGGAATCCGTCACTTCCAACCAGTGACTGTACTGACAAGACAGTATGAGCACTCTCCACATGGTAGAGATCATTAACTAGCAGGGTGCTCGTGCTGAAGGCGAAGAATCTTCGTTGGTTGGATGGAAGTGATAGACGAGATAGCGCGATACGTGAAACCGGAGGCTTTTTTTGGGTTTGAAATCAATCAAGGGTTCCAGCCTCCCGAAGGGTGGCTATACCCAGGTCTCACAATATACGACTATAGTAGTTATACACAGGTTTTTAGGTACAAACGGGCTCAGTACCTGACGACTTGCGCCCTCCCTTTCGAAGTAATAAATGAATGTGGTAGCATCTGGCAACAGGTTGTAATACTATCAGTCCTCCTGATAACGCCGGGGCAAAGAAAATGTTGTACTCGGTATTTGCCCTAGTAAAGTAGTTGTGTAACTCCCGCTTCGCTCAGGTAGTTGACCCTCTTTTTCTTACGAAATCTTCGCTGTAGGATATCACTTCTTTTGATTTTCGTCTCTTGCGCACATCAATTAAGGACCTTTCTCCCTATTAGCCCATCGGATCGTACAAGAGTACCGTAATAGAGCGAGGAATGATATCCAGATATTCTTTGATACTAGTAAGGTAAGGGTATATCGAGAGGTGGATGTCGGAAATCGAAGCCTAGCTAGGCTGCATTGAGGCGACCGAGTATCAAACAAGAGAAAGACGAGTTGGCCTGCGATTATCTGAAATTGTGGGTTGTAAATCGTAGTTGGCGGACAGGTTGAGGTTCGTTCATGCCTAAACTGCGTGAGGTATACCTTTTCAATCCCCGAAGGAGGTATCCTCACCAGGATGTGGAAGGTCTCTTAGCTTCGAGAAAACCGCAGTTGGGCGACTGCGCGACAATCTCTACTGACAACTGTCACCAACGAGAAGGTGGACCAACGACGACTGCCGTGAGACCGGAGGTGTCGCCCCAAACAGCCGAGATACCAAATAATTCATTCTTGGCGTCAATATGAGACCAGAGGTTAGGTTCTCTACAAGCGCCTCCATAATCCTATCGATACCGAAAGCACAAAGCAGATGAACAGCAAAATGGTACGACTGAGAGACGGCAGACCACATCCGAGCTCCGGTAAGCAAGGGACCAGGCTGGAATGTGGATCATCCGCCTTGTAAGGCTTACTATCAGAACCTGGAATCTTTGTCTGGTGCCGCGCTAATACACGCTAGATCACGTCACGCGTACTTGGCAAAGCTGTGATTCGATAGAACTTATACTAACTGCTGGATGGAATGCGTTAAGAGACTGTCGCTCACATCGAAGCCAATCGGAGATCTCTAGACCACTGGAGACCTCGAGATGGTCACTGGAGACTCGAGACAGCCACTGGAGACCTCGAGATAGTGACAGTGATCAATTGGCTGCTCACCCTGGTCTGGAGCCTTTTTTAGCGCGCACCAGACAAAGATTCCAGGTTCTGATAGTATGCACGTTCTGGAAAGGCAACCAATCTCGGAATGCGCCTCGTATGCGGAGCTGACGCCACGGTTGCTCGCACTTTGCCCTTGTCTCACCTACACCGGCGTGGTTTTCGCTGTGATAGCAACATGAGGTGTCCTAGCTTTTTGCCTTTGTTGTTGGTCAGTCTTACCAGAGATGGAAAGTAAACAAGCTGTGACCGGGATCCCGCAGGGACGTTCGAAGCACCCCACCAATCGAACTTCCATTCAGCAAGCTGAGAAAGTAGCAATCGCCTTAGCATGGCGCTACTCCTGCAGGTTGCATCCATGTCAGCCGCGCGATTTTTTGATATGCTTGCTAGCTCGAATAACTGCGTTTGTGTATTCAACCTTCCAATTATTGCTCCGATCGCACAATCAAGTCGGTTCTGTTCTGCTGGGCCCAGGTCCGACTTGAGGAGATATCCCATTGAACTTCTCAGTCTCGCTCAAGAAAGTCCATTTGCTGCACAGGTCAGCCCTCCGCCACCTAAGGATTGATGATACGACTTACCTTGATCGTCAAGATGGATCCCTTTCAATTGTCAGCTGATGGTTTCGAATCCGAGTGGCAGCAATGATTGCTCTGATGGACAATCCAAACTGATAGCCTCAAGCATTGCAAGGACCCGTGTGTTGCTGCTGAAATCACTCTCTGTATATAAATTTTCGATGTGGCCGTCAATTTGTGTGAACAAAATTTTGACTTCACTCTTGATCTTGGAATCGTCAAATGGCTGTGGCAACAACCGGTCGAGGTCAAAAGCGTCATTATCTGGGACGACATCAACAGTTGTGCGAGCTGATTTCTCATCAGGTCTGTTTGCGGTGGACAGTGGTCCCAATGTGCTGCGTCTCTGCGATATATTCTGTCGTTGTCTCTTCTTCTGTAACATGATGAAGATAGCACTTGCAACCAAGGCTCCGATGATCAGAGCTCCAATCGCCACTCCTGCAGCAGCACCTCCAGACAATCCTGAAGAACCGGACTTCACAGGTTGAGTAGATTAGGTAGCTTGGGGAGTACTCGTGCTGGCTTGAGTTGTTTCCACTTGACTTGAGCTTGCTGGAGTTGTGCCTGAAAGTGTTATACCTGTCTGGGTCGTGTCTGCCAGAATTGCGCTGGTAGAGGTCGTGCTGGTTGAAATTGTACTAATAGAGCTTGTGCTTACGGCAGTTGATTGAGAGCTATCTGGCCCAGATGAGGAGGATGTCGACATTGTGATGTTCTCTTGCAAAAATCCAGTAAGAAAAGTGTGATTGAGAAAGGTCATAAACCGCACGCTGAGACAAGGTTGTGGCACTATTGAAAACAGATCCTAGATAGGAAGAGTGCAGAAGCACTTATCAGGCTGTCTTCAAGCTGAAGAGACTCCGTGTCGTAATAGCAAGCACTAAGAGACGTCCCTGCACGACCCGGGCATAGACCAGGCCTCGTACTAGTATCGACTCAGACCATAAATTTGTAGCGTTCGTTAGTCCGAAATCCACAATGCTCCTTGCAACACCATAACTGGCAAAGCGGCTCTTCCCTCAGGTTGTTAACAAAAAGTCGATAGACGTATGAGAAAAACGTGATTATGCATTGCGTTCGCTGAATCATCATCAGAGTTTTCACTGTATGTTGCGTCTTAGGTTTACAATTTGCCGGGATGGGTCATGAAATTATCGTCGGCATCGATGTTGGTATGACATGTACTGGTAAGGCTGCCCATTTCTGATGGTATAAACGAATTGTTGACTCACATGAAGGCGTCTGTTATGCCGTGACCGATCAGACATCCCAGTTTTACATAATTCAGAGGTGGCCTGGTAGTGCAGGAGCGTCAGCAGACAAGGTATGGAGATTCCTGAAGGTTGCCATCACATCATCCACGGGATCGCGTAAGTGAGTTTGCGCGTAGAAGACTAACCCCATTGTTCAGGTTCCAATTGTGGTCTGCTATCAACACGGGAAGTTCTCCTCATGGGCTTCGAAACACAGCAAGAAGATATCACGGATCCTTCAGTAGATTTGGCTGAATGGTTCAAAGTCTACCCCGATAGGGGACAACGGCAGAATCGTGATACTGATGACAAATCATGGCCAATGTCATACGAAGATGTGAAAAGAGCGTACCGGGGTTTCCTCCAGCAGTTGTACGGTTGCATCAGACAAGAGCTTATGTCTGCAGTAATCCACGGAGCACCCTGGTCGGATGCATCAATTGAATTCATATTCTCCGTCCCAACAACATGGAATGCCATTTTCATCACCCAGGCGTTCGAGGGTCTCATACGAGAGGCAGGGTTCGGCACTGAAGGGGCAAAGCACAAGGTTACGATTGGTCTGACGGGGACAGGAACTTATCGTGTGAGTTTGCCATCTCAAATGACGGACGTTGGCTGATCTCGAAGGATGGTGAACATTACTCTTATAGTCGATGCTGGAGGCGGGACAACGGTATGTTGCACTGACGGAAACATGTCCTGCTTATTGACCATATGATGCAGGATCTTGCCTTGCTTCGAGCAAGCATGCAGTCCAATGGCACTTTGATGCTGAAGCAGCTAGACACTGTACATGGTAGGGTAACTATGCGAGTACGATGTACAGTGCTGATGAACTTGCAGGCCTTGAGCTTGGAAGTGTTGAGATCGATGTCGCATTCGAAGATCTTGCAGAGCAGCGTCTGAAGGCTGTGGCACAAGAACTAAACTTATCCGAATCCTCGTGCGAGAAAGCAGCTCGGCGAAAGGCCAGGGATGCTTTCAAACCACACAAGGAGAATTTTGGCAGCGACATGAGTGATCGGCAGATGCGGAAGAAGATTGACATTCCAGGAATTCCAGATCATGTCACTATCGAATATGCAGGAATTCGAGGAGGTGGACTGATAATTACCAAGTGAGTCGAGTAGTCGAGTAGTCGAGTAGTCGAGTAGTCGAGTAGTCGAGTAGTCGAGTAGTCGAGTAGTCGAGTAGTCGAGTAGTCGAAGCTGCTAGCTATATGTTATGAGATGCTGACTTGTTGAACCGACGATCTCAAAGCGTTATTCGACTCTCAGCTTCGTTGTATGCTTGATCTGATTGATCTCCAAATGAGCAAAATGCCGACAGTAGCTCCAAACGCACAGATTGTGAGTGTACCACATTGGTCATGCCAGGAAATTGACAGTGATAGACACATATGGTCCTTTCAGGAGGATTGGGCAGCTCAGAGTACATTCGAAAAGCGTTTAGGGAGAGGTATATCAACGATCATTCAACCATCAACCCCTATGCTCTGCAAATGCAAGTTGTAAGGTCGAGGCATCCGTGAATTCATCCTAAAAATAGAACTCCATTTCGGTGAGATTGACGTTGGTACAGCCAGGCAGCTCCCGTTCAAGGACTTCTACACGACCGGCTAAGTAAGCAAGCAACAGGCCAAGCGATTTTGATCACACGGAAAAGCCGGATTTCTCTTGGTGTTGTCTGCGATGAAGTATACAATCCAAAGATACACGCGGGAGAGGAGATGTATGAAGATCGAACCGACCGTCGGAAGTATGCCAGTAATCAAGTAGAATGGTTGATCCGATAGGTAAGGGTCAAGGCTGTATTAAGGACTAGAGAAATATTGATCCTTTTTAGGCAGACGACGTGACAGATCAATCTATCAACCATGGGTTTTTATGAACCCTTGGCAAGAAGGATCCGAGGAAACCATGGGTGTCGCAGATAGTGATGTCCCACACATCAGGCACGCTTTCGAAAAGTGTGAAAGACGGTAAGATTGGTGGGGCTGTGAGCTGCATATTCTAACCTTTTCCTCGCAGATGGTGTTCATGAGTTGTGCCGAATGACATCGGATCTGACCGGTATCGCCATTTCTCAGTTCAAGAAACACAAAACGCCATGGTATTCTTGCGGTAGTATCCCAACGTATTACAGTGTGAAGTATGACATCAAGCTTGTGATCGGTGCCGCAGCTAATCTTGAGGCTGAATTATGTTCATTGTGGATTGGGATGAGGGAGCCTCTGTGGCGGCGCCTCCAGAACTTCCGGTAGAGCTTGGGAACAATTATGATAGATACCGGTGAAAGGTATGGATGCTGAAAGAGCACTCATTTGGGGATGGAGCAAAACGCGTGTCAGGGTGCGTCCCGGGACTCGGCAAGTTACTCCTCGGGGGAACAAGTCTTGGAGCAGACAATGTGCAGTTTTCGAGGACAATCTTAGAGTATTCACTATTTGTCATTCTCGATCACGAATTCGATTCTTGTGTTGACAATTTTGATGTTGATGTAGAATCTTCTGAGGTTAGCTTGTCCCAGGATGTGGTAGACTCAAAGCGGAGCAAAATACATTGTAGTACTACAGTATCACTGCTCATGCGGCTCTCAGCTAGTCCAGGGAACGTGAAATAGCGGCCGATCGCGGTCTTGGAAACGAACTATTACCAGATCTCTTATAATATTCCCCATCCAGGACAATTGTGTATAATGCCATCTGGTGTACTGGCATCTGCTCCGAACATAATCAAAGAAGGTATACCGACGAGGATGGTCAGTCTTGGCAGACGCGTCCACAGTGACACGCGTCGACGTGGTGCGGGGCAGTCTTGAAGCATGGGTGCAGAATTACATTCCCAAATGGTCGAATTGACAACAGGAGGGAAATGATTGCAACAAAGACTACAATGAAAGAATCCAGGATTGATCGTGAAACTTACCACAACGAGATCTCAAGAACCGTTCACGTTGGCTGCTTTTATGGAATGTTTGAGATCTCATGCATGGGTCTCGGAACATTGAGGAAGGCGGCTAAGCTTGTTGAGTGGTACTTTTTGACGAGTACTTGACTATGCGTACTGGGTTTGAAACAACACAGTATTCGTAGCGGATTCTGTCGTGACCGGTCACTAAAGCCGGATGGGAGAAGGGAAATGAGTCAAGGCAGCAGTCAGGCGATGTCAATGACAATGGCAAAGATCAGGTACACAGAGAACAGGACCAAGATGTTGATGTTTGGGGAAACTGATATTCTCAGCTATCCATGATTATTCTATCCATACTTTCTGCTACCAAAACTCCGCATCGCTGCATTGACTTGTGGCAGTGTGTGTATGTTTTTGCACTTCAAGACGCTGGTCTAGTGCTTGGCGGCTTGCTCGTGGACGTCAGCCTTTCGGTTGTGGGTCTGCTCGTCGACCTTGTCACCGACGGCATCACCGGCAGCTTGGAGTCTGGTGCCGACGTTGGCGTTGCTGTCCTTTGCAACCTCCTTGTTGGCTTCCTTGGAGGCAGTGGCAGTAGCACCCTGAACGGTCTCAGCGACGTAGTTGGCGGCGTTCCTAGTCATCATGTTAGGACTTGCTCAGTGGCAATGAGGTAGTACAAGTACTCACTTGATGGTCTCCATTGTGATTGAGTGATGGTCTAAAAGACTTGTGTTTGATTTGGTGATATGATTCGTGAGTAGACTTGAGTTTGTTTTGGCTGTGAGTAGAAAGATTCAGAGGTGACCCTGCGAAGGAAAATACTCAAACTTATAGCTGTGACAGCCCCTCATTCTCAACTTGTTCCTGAATGATTTTCCGATCGCATCAAGCCTAGCTCCCATGCGGGCAGGAGCACAAACGAAAGTGACACGCCTACGTAATGATACAATGAAACGATCGTTGATTCCACTGGGGTGTCAGCTGAGCACCGCCACAAGCTGAGCTAGAAGAGCATGTACGTGTTTAATCGAGATCTCAGCCAAATCATCGATGAACAGGCATTGGTCAGAGGCAAAAAAGGAATAATCACATGCAAAACGTTCTGAAGTATTCGTTGTCCAGGCTGCTTTCGTCTTCCACCTGTTTGCATTTTCTGCTGTTCGAGCACAGGTCGTATGACATCACGCATAGAAAAGGAAAAGTTATTTGCGATCGACGTCATAGTGTT
>JAXUIC010000759.1:0-15578 GCA_035136125.1 Quercus rubra
TGGTCCCCTTTTATCTTCTAGGCCTTATTTTCTTTTCTTGGTCTAGTGAATTTTTGTAATCGATTTTCAATTTATTATTGCTGTGGGAACAATTATTTTCCATTAAAAGGAGGGGGGGGGGGATACAAAGCAAAGTTTTGAAAGTCTCTGTTAAACACATAGTAAGATTTTCTTAACACTGTGAGTAACCAATACATTCTGTATAAGTATGGTTTCCACTCATCCACGTAGTTTGATGTGACAAATATTTCCTCTAGCATCCCACTCTAGTTCATAGGCTGTTTTGTTCGCAGTTGAAAATGGAGTAATGGACATTTATTCATGGTTTATTCATGAATTTAACATTTTACTAGGCTTAGAACTTATCAACTTCTCTTTCACCTTTATGTGAACATTAACCACAGGAATATTCCGGGTGAGCATTCCAGGCGATGCTGATATTGGAGCATTCGTTGTGCTAGATTGCAGAATTCTGTTTCAGATTTAGCAGCCTAGGAACTACACCTAATTTTTGTGTCTACATCCTTATTTATGGTCTTTGATGTTTGTCATGCTAGGATGGCTCTATTATATAAGGTGAAAGGAACAGTATCTGTTATGGATATTCCTAATTTGTTGTTTTTGCAACTCTTCGGCTATTTGAAAGCATGCGACCCATGGACATGCTCAGGTAAGCCCAAAGAGAGCATGTTTCTTTGGAGTGTTGTTATTCATCTGTCTAGATAAATGTTTTCTGTTTCCTTTGTAAATATAACATATCTGTGCTTTGTGCTCCTCCAATAGACCACAATTTAGGATAGATGAGTTCTGGAATTCTGGATATAGGAAATTGAATATATGTGATTTTATTTTAACACATGGTTCTCCTGTTGTGAATGTTTAAATTGCATGCTCCATTTGCAAATGTGCAAACAAAATATTCATTCGGGCAACCTTTTTCTTAGTAAATTACAGAATTTCCTCTGGCATTTTTTACAATGGCATTGATTGTTGTGCTGTGCTCATCTTACTTTCATTAATTGATTCTAGCTTAGAAGCTGAGGATATGTCTTTCAGAAGAGAAGGATAAGAGATCTTGGCATTTTTCTGCTGCTATTTAATAGTTACCTCTCAGAAATCCGTAACATTTTCTCTTTTTAAACCAACAGATCTAGGCCAATGATTTATCCACTCTTTAAGAGTGGAAACTTCTGTTAATTAACTTGAGGATAAGCCTGTACATAGATGTGATGATGTTAATTGAGGTGGTTTATATGACTCATGGGAAAGCTGTTGCTTTGAAATTGGGTGAGAAAGGCATGTGATTAATTAGATGAATTCACACCACAACAGTGAAGCCTTGCAAAAACCATTATAATTTCTAAGAATGCATTTTTTTGTTTTTTTTTTTAAATTTTAAAGATGAAGTTACTATATATAGGGTCCAATTGCAATATTTACAACGCATTGAGAAATGAAAAGATTTTACATTAGACATGTATGTTATATTAAAATGATTGCCGCTAGTGCCTTACCATGCATGGGACAGGAATTAAAGTGCATTAATCTGTTGCATAATTTCTGTGTCTATTGTTTTCTATAAATAATTTTTAACTTCTTTTGCATATTCATTCACAAAATTTTGCTGATTATTTGGCCACCTTTATTGTAATAAATTAGCGGCGATGTGGTTGTCAGGTATAGTTTGAAAATGGTGAAAGGTAGCAGAGGACGACGCAGGATTATTTCCCGACAAGCCAGGGCAACTCCATACCCACTGCCTTCTTATAACTCAGATATGTCAATGGAATTGTGCCCTAAGAAATGCTCCAAGGCTTTAGATAAGAAGGACTTGGAAGATGTGACATGTTCTGTGTGCATGGAGTGCCCTCACAATGCTGTTCTTCTCCTTTGTTCCTCACATGACAATGGTTGCCGTCCCTACATGTGTGGAACTAGCTTTCAGTTCTCCAACTGCCTTGATCAGTACAAGAATGCATATACCAAAATAACCTCATCGAATGATGGACAACATGTGCATGGCTCTGTTGATAGCCCCGTTTTGTTACCAGATTCCAGTTGGCCCATTGAGAAGTGTGAAGTCACTGAACTTGCTTGCCCCCTTTGCAGGGGACAGGTTAAAGGTTGGACTGTGGTTGAACCAGCACGAGAATACCTAAATGCGAAAAAGAGAAGCTGCATGCAGGACAACTGCTCATTCCTTGGAAATTACAAGGAGCTGAGAAAGCATGTGAGGGCAGAGCACCCCTCTGCACGCCCGCGTGAAGTGGATCCCATACTTGAACAGAAATGGAGACGGCTTGAGCGGGAGCGAGAGCGGGATGACGTGATCAGCACAATAAGGTCAACAATGCCAGGGGCAATGGTTTTTGGAGACTATGTAATAGAAAGTAATCATAATGCTTTTGATTCAGATGAAGAGGATGGAAGTTTTGATGTAAACGCTATGGCGGAGAGGGCTGGGAGCTTTGAGGTGGGCTTTGATAGTAATCTGGTGAATGTCTTTCTTCTATTGCATGCGTTTGGGCCGTCGTCAGGGAATGACCATGGTAGACGGCTGAGGCATCAGTCTGAGAGGACCTTTCATCACCATGCATCAGATCAGAATGCTGTTGGTATTCGCCACCCCTCTCCTGATGGTGGGTTGGATTCCTCTGACCAAGATGATAACAATAACAGTGACGATGATGGTGGCAGTGGTATGTCGCTGGTTAGCCGCCTCCACCGCCATGGCAGTGGAGTGTTATTAGGACGATCGGGTAGGAGGCGCAGACGTAGAGATGCCACTATGGGTCCGAGGTAGATCAAAATGGTACTGGGAAGAAGGGAGGAATAGGAAAAAAGTTTCATGGGTATATATATTCAGTAGGGGAAAAAAAATAGATAATAACGTAAAGAATTTGACTTCTCACATTTCTCATTTATATTGTTGCATGGGTTGCCTGGTAGATTAACCAGGATGATGAAAGGTGGAAAGATGGCTATTCGTCTTTCCCTGATGTGTATTTTTAGATTTAATTTCCTAATAACCTTCAATCCTCCTCGTTGTTTTCAATTATGATGATCTTCCTATGTGTAATTTATCCATGTAAAGTTGTGGTTCCATCTGACATTGTGTTGAATGTCATGCGATAAATTCAATTGCAAGTTGAACTATTTACCATTTGTCTTGATGATAAAGTAGCGATGACTTTATTTGCTGCCATTGTTAACTTTTGTATTTTTATTATTAAAAAAAAAGAGAGAGAACTTTATTATATTGAAATGTATGAGATACAACTTACAAGGTATATCATATGTCGCCATTATTACCTGGTACCTAGTTAACGGCTGCTTTCTAGTTTCGTCCTCTTTCTGCCTCTCTCTTTTTAATAGAAGATTTGAATTGTGGCCTATCCCAATTCTCAAGGCAGTTAGGTGAAATTTCAAATTTGGCTTTCCCTGTTAAATCAGAATGTACCGTATTTTGAATCAAAAGGTAAAACTATGGTAAATGTGAGTTGAATTCACGATTTCAAGAATCGTGTGTTCAACTCGTGTTTCTATGGTGCAATGGATTAAGGTGAGAATTGCCATGTTTTTTTTTTTTTTCCATGAATTAAAGAAATGTTTCTCCCCTAAACCCAAACTTCTGTGGTAATGATTCTTCTTTATCTCCTATTTTGGGTTCCTGAAAGTTGGATTTGGCTTCTGTTTCTATTTAAAGAAAAGTTTGATTTGCCAAACTAAAAAAAAAAAAAACCTTCCTAACCAAACTGGGCGCTCCTAGACTCCTAGTGGTATACTGGCATCAACTATACATATTTGGGCCGTAACCCGTTAACTACCGTATCAGGCTTCAATGACATTACTGGTACTCATGAGTGTGAGTTCCTGCCTTCATGGTGTGCTAGTCAACGCACATTCAGCTTACAATAATATTATAATTTTCACGATTTTTATCACCAAATTAAGGTCGTAGATTGTGATGAATACAGCATTATTTTCACTGAAATATTATTATTATTTTATACTGATCACAATTTATTTTATATTGCCGTTGAATTAGAAATATAGGCAAGGACAAAGTCAGGATTTTGAGTTAGGGAGGGCTGGAGTATAATTAAAAAAAATCATGAAATTTTAAATAAATATTTATTTAATATTAACAAACTATCAACAAAGACAAAGACACAAAACACCATTGTTTCTTATTACATTAGAGTATTTGTAGTAGTTCATGCAAAAATTTCTATCTATTTTAGCATAATAACCTTTTTATTAAATTATATAACTTTTCAAAATACTTCACATCAAATTATTTATTTTACACTATATTTCATCATAATATTATGTCCTTATCAATTTTTTATTATTATCTCAAATCATCTCTCTTCCTCAACCAAAAACCACTATCCCAATCTAAATAATTTATAAAACATTCATTTGCATAACGACTATAATTGTGTAAATTTGTCCAATCAATCCAAAATAAACCCATATCAGCTATGTATCATTGTATAAAAATACATTTGTGCATTATGTTACAGTAATTGTGTAAGTTTACACCGCTATTATAGCACAAATGTATTTTTGCATAATAATACATAAACTGATGTGGGTGTATTTTAGAGTTGATTGGACAAATTTGGAGTTTTATGTTATTTTACAACTGATACAAATACTATTAGCCTATTACAATAAAATCAATGTAAAAATATATATATATATATATATTTTTTTTTTTTTTTCTTTCTTTCTTAACATTAGGAGCCCGGGGCCCCTTGGGCCCACTAGTTCCGTCCAGCATTTAGACATCACCCCTCGGTGCCCAAAAAGTAGTCTCTCAAACGTGTAGCCCCACCACCACGTACAAAAGATCACCCCAAACAAGTTTTCCGAGTCTTCTATACTCGGTGGTTGAGTTATATATACACGTGTGCGTGAGAGAGATCCCTCCAAAAACTTGAAATATTATTTTGGGTAAATTGTGTTTTTACACCTAAATCATGGGATCTATTGATTTTGATTATGTAGTTTTAAGAGTCCTTTTAGTTGGAAGAGTGGAAAAATAGGAGGATAGAAAATATTTTATTTTTTCTCTTTTTTGTTTGGTTGGGAGTGAAAAAATCGAGGGATGAAAAAAATAAGTTTGAATAAATTTCCTCATATACTTTTGTTAAATAATAATGTCCAATTAAAATAAAAAAGTGACAAATAATCACCAAAAAGAACAATCAATCAAATTTATTAAAAAATAAAAATCGTGTCCCAAAAAAAAATTATGTCTAGTTAAAAAAAAAAAAAAAAGAAGAAGAAGAAGAAGAAGAAGAAGAAGAAGAGAGGAAGGGCAACATTACTACCTAGAAGAGGGGGAAAAAAAAGGCGCCAGGCCTAGAAAATCAAAAAAGAGAAAAAAAGAAAAAAAAGGCAACGTTAGGGGAGAAGAACAAAAAAATAATAAAGGCAACCCATGTGCACATGCATATGGGTATTTTTGTCAGTCAAGAAAAATTTATTTTTACTCAGTTTTCTCTCCATTTTGGAGAGAAAACATATTGGTGGGCACGGGGAGAAAGCATCTAAACCTCACAATTTATTTTTCTTTCTTCTTACCCGACTAAACACACTCTAAAAAAGTTTTCCTTTCTATTTTATCTCTAAAGTTTTCCATCCATTCTATTTCACCTCCAAACAAACACACCTTAAGGAGGTGAAATAAGGTGGATAGAAAACTTTGGAGATAAAATTGGAAAGAAAAACTTTTTGGAGTGTGTTACTGTTTGGTTGGGTGAGGAGAAAGGAAAATAATGGTGGGACTCAGGTGTTTTTCTCCCAAAGCCTACTAAAAAGTTTTCTCTCCAAAATGATGAGAAAACTGCACCACATGGGCTTGTCCACGTTGCTCTTTTTTTTTTCTTTTTTTTTTTTTTTAATATTTTAACTAGACAAGCTTCTTACATGTCCGATGCTCATATATATATATATATATATATATTTCTTTTGCATTCTTTTGTATTTTTTTTGTTCTTCTTGTTTTTGTTTCTTTTTGTTTAGATGTGATTTTTTTTTTCTAGACATGATTTTTTTTTTAAAAAAATTTAGGTGATTGATTTTTTTTTTTTTTTTGGTTGGTTTATCCATTTTTTTCGTTTTTAATTGGGACATCATTTTTTAATAAGGGTTATATGCAATAAATTTATACAAACTCATTTTTTCCATTATTTACTTTCCACTCCCAACTAAACAAAAAGAAGGGAAATTAAAATTTGTTCTATCCTCCCACTTTTCCATCCTCCCACCCATTTTTTTATCCTCCCAACTTCTACTCTTCCAACCAAACGGACCCTAAATGTTAGATTTTTGGTTCTTTAAATTTTTTTTTTTTAAATGTATCAATTTAATCATTCCCATCTATTTAGAAAAAACACTTCTAGACAACAATAAGATGGTGTCACGCACTGGCGGAGCCAGAGTGGGGGCGAGGGGGGGCACCTGCCCCCCCCTGCACTCCTCATTAGAATTTTTTAGGAATAGTAGGCTAGACTTTAAAGTAGTTACAATCTGATTATGGAGGAAAAAAAAATTGAAAAAAAAGGACTTCTACTTGGTTGAAAGTGACCAAAACCATTGCTTTTGTTTTGGTCCGACTACAACTTGCACCTATTTCACTATTTTTTATTTTTTATTTTATATCATTATTTACACCATTTTTATTATTTATGATACTTTTCAGAGCATTTTATTCTTGAATGATGCTAGAGATATTACAAATTTTACTACTTATATCTTACAAATTTGCATGTCACCAATTACAAAAAATAATTTTCTAACTTATTCATTATATTTTTTAAGTAACACTAATCACATTCTTACTCCATCAGTTTATAATTTTTTAGTAGCTATGAAATTGGTTATTTTTGTTTAGTTATTTTAATAATATGAAATATATTCATATTTGCTTACAATTGTTTATTTATTTTGTTATTATTGTTGGATAATATTTTTTAGATTAATTTTCACTTTTAATATTATCTTTTGATTTTGCCCCCTCTAAACTAAAATTCTGCCTCCGCCACTGGTGTCCACGTGTAAGCACATAAATGAACCACTTCTTATTCCATAACAAGCCCAAGGTATCTGAAAAGAGTATTTATAAACATCCAAAATATTTATGGCTTAGTTAGTTTTTTACATTGCATTGAAACCAAGCTTGGTCACTTACTTTTTTACCTGAAACTTACTATAGAGGTCTTTAATTTTATCTCTTTTTCCCATTCTACTGGTAGAATAAGCAATGTTTTACATGTGAGATATGTTAGTGGTCTTCCAGTATAGATAGAGGTTGTTCTTCTACACCTCCTTAATGTACTTCTTGCGGATTATAGTTAGTATTTTTAGTAAAAAATTGAAGTATTTCTTCTACATAAAATAAAAGTATCATTTGTAAATGATTCCTAATAATATCATTTTTTTTTTCCACATATATTTATAATAAGAAACGGAATTTAATATTCAATTGAACATCCTAAAGCACCTAAAATAATTATTACTTATCTATGTAGAGAAAAAATCATTTTTCACTCTAAACTTATTCAATTTATGCCACATCGAAACTATATATTACAAGGACTTAAACTTAAATCAGAAACATCTGCAACTATAACAAGGACTTATTAAATCAGAAACATCTGCAACTATAACAAGGACTTATTAAATCAGAAACATCTGCAACTATTACAAGGACTTAAAAACTTAAATCTGAAACATCTGCAACTATAGCAACCATTACCACCAATAAATTAAATCACTCCTATTCAATTATAGCTTAATAAGGATCAAACAGGGACTATGATCGACTTTAAAGGACCAAAGTTGTAAAATATCCCCGACCTCAAGTCCGTTATTTTTCGCGATTTCGTTCCAAGGTGAGCATAACATGTGAGAGTTGTTGCTACCTTGCTTCCACTTCTTCAATGAGATGCTGCATTCTTCAAGGCTTGGCTGTATTAACTGGACTTTCATACCTCGTAACGACCCCATCTTCTTCCTTTTGCTGTAGACTCATTTGTTCATCTTCACTCAGAAACTCAGCTATCGTTTGTCCTTTTGGTATTGAAAGCCGAGCAAAACGACCCAACATATCAGTTTTAGATAGTTTCTTCTGGGTCACAAGCTTTAAATCAGAACCATTCTTAGCCATGATTATGTTCTCGAACTCCTTAGGCACGTCTGGTGGTGGGTCCGGACCGGCTTGCTGAGTCACTACTCTGGGGTTCTTGGATGTGGATGGTGAGTTTGAAAGGGTTCTTTTCTTGTGGTGTTTCAGCTTCTTGAATTGGGTGTGGTTGAGAGACTTGAATTGTATCATCGGTTTGTTTCTCAAAGATATTTCTTTGTGATATTTCTGATCAGCAACACTAACAACCTCTAACAAGTACTCAAAGGGAGACCAACTTGGATCAATGTACACACCCTTGAAATCGTGAGAAGTTACCATGGTATTGGATGATGTTCCTGGTTTGAAGTTGAATGAGGAGAGAAGCGGGAGGTTGTATATTGCTGTTTGAGGTGATGGAAGAATGGGTATATATAAGTATAACACCCCAGTTGGAACATGAAGAAAGTACACCCTCCATGGCCCCACCATGAAAGAAGTCTACCCTCCATGTCACCACCCTCCATATCTCTCCAAACGCAACTTTTTTGTCTCATTCCATATATATATATATATATATATTTTTTGGGTAAAAATATTCCATATATTTGAACATGAAGGAATCTCTCCAAACGCAACTTTCTAGTCCCATGCATGCCGATATCGTAAAGTCTTAAACGCTAGCTAAACCCTTCCAATGCTTCCATCGACATATATATTAATATATAATAACCATTCTATCACCATCAGTTTTGTATTTCACATGCATGGAGACATAGTACAATATAAATTTATAACAATTTATATTGTAGACATTATCAAACCTCTAAAGTCTAAACATCAGAATAAGAGAAGAGAAGGAGATCAGAAACAAGAACTGATGTTGAACACTGTACCAGAGTCTAAACGACACACGCAGCAGCTAAACGACAGAAGTAATGCAGCAGATGTAAACTACACGTAGCTTAATGCTTGAGTATTTCACACATGTACATACAAGTGGAATGCATTCACACGTGATATAACTAATTTGTTTAAGTTAGTTAGTTAGCTTTGTACAAATACTGTTAGTGTTAATGTATACACGATTAATTTCAATATACAAGATTCAGATATTTTTCTCCAATCAGTTTCTCTCTCTCTGTTTCTTCCATTCTGTTACAATTCTATTAGACATGGTACAATATAAATCTAAATATAACTCTTCTATCACCACTCAAGGCCTAAGCGCTAAAATCCTTCCATCATGATCAGTTTTTTATTTCACATTGCCCCACCAAATTCCCCAAAAAACCCTATTAGTGTTTGGGTCACATTAACGGGTATCTTCAAGTTAATTATTATTAAACCATTTTAGAAATGACTTGGTTTAGGTCCAGTGTATCTAGTGCACTGGACCCACTTAGATGGTGACACAATGTCTAAAAGTAGACACATGTCATCATTTTGACATGTCCAGTACATTGAACCTAAGTCTAACCCTTTTAGAAAAGTTTTAAACACCATTCTTATTGGAAATATATAAAGCCATAAAAAATTAATTGATTTATCATTTACTAATAAAATATTTCTAAAAATAATTACTAAATCAATACTCTTAAGATATTTGTTAACGTTTCCCTTAGATTTTAATCGCATGCCAATTTTTGCAAAAGCCTAAAACCTCCCATCAGTGTTTTATTTCACATGGCTTCACCAAATTCTCCAACCCATCTTTTTAATTTTTTTATTAGGTAAAATGCAGCCAATACTCTTGAAATTTGGGCTAATATCAATTAAGTCCAAGACATTTCAAAATTGACAAATTTGGTCTCTAATCATTGTGATAGAGATTAACAACATGAGTAACGGTTTAGAGACCCAAATTGGTAATAATTGTTGTATTTTCCTGTGTTTTTGAGATGTAATTTCCTAATAACCTTCAATCCTCCTCTTCCTTCAATCCTCCTCTTGTTTTCAATAATGATGATCTTCCTATGTGTAATTTATCCATGTAAAGTTGTGATTTCATCTAACATTGTGTTGGATGTCATGCGATAAATCCAATTGCAAATTGAAGTATTTATCTTATCATTCTTATGTCGTGTTGATAAAGTAGCTATGCCCCTTTATCTGTTGCCATTGTTGACTTTTTTTTTTTTAATTAATAAAAAAGGAAGAGAACTTTATTATATTGAAATGTAATACAGGCATACGTGTATCATATCCCACCCCCCACCCACCCACCCAACCACATTCGTTTTTTTTTTTTTTTTCCTTTTTTTTTAAAAAAAAGAAGATTTGATTTTCTGGCCTATGGTAACTAAAATGTGAGTTGAATTCACGATTCTAAGAGTTGAAATCGAGAGTTCAACTCATTCTATGGTGCCATGGCAAGGGTGAATTGATAAGGGGGGAGAAGTGCCTTGTGAAATCATGAATTGAAGAAATGTTTTCAAATCGAGTTTATCACCAATGAAAAATCTTGAGTCTTTTCTTTCTCTTGGTGGGTTAAAAGGAAGCTTAGTTATTTTGTTGCCCATGCCTTGGCAAAGGTTGCTTCTCCCCTTAATCCAAATTTATGCTGTAATAATTCTTCTTTGTCTCCTATTTTGGGTGCCTGAAAGATGGATTTGGCTTCTGTTTCTGTTTAAAGAAAAGTTTGATTGATTAAAAGAAAAACCGTTCCTAAACAAATGGCCATCTCAGGCTTCAATGACATCACAAGGAATTGAGTGTGAGTTCATGCATTCATCTGCACATTCAGTTACAATAATGTTACACAATACAATAACTTTTCCAACATCATTTTCCATCACAAAGTTGATGTCAACGCCGTAGATTGTGATAAATACAACATTATTCTAATTTACTGAGATATCTTTTTTATTTTATACTAATCACAATATGTCGTCTTAATAATTATGAAATTTTTTGTCAAATTAGATATATTTAGGCATCACCCAAAGAAGGAAAAAAAAAAATCTATTTCTCAAGCTAAACTGAAGTTGTTCATAAATAGAGTTATTTATTTACAACCCTAACTTCAAACAATTCCAAGGGTGCATACACTAATCCGAGTTGGTCTACCTTTAAGTACTTTGTTAGAGGTCAGTGGCGGAGCCACATTATAGGTAGGAGAGGCCATGCCCCGCCCCCCCCCCCCCCCCTCAACCAAAATATTGAAATATTTTAATATCCTATATATATATATATATATATGTTATAAATCGATTAAGGTGGGGCTAAGAAAAAATGAGATTCCCCCCCCCCCCCCAAATTTGAGTTGCTCTCCAATAACATTAGAAAAAAAATTGGCTTCCCCAAGATTAAACAAAAATAAATAACTTAATCTTTCCAAAACAAATTTATAATTAAAAAAAAAAAACCGTTACACAAAGATCATCCTTTTTTTTTCTTTTCATTTATACATCAAATCAATTGAGTTACAAGGCTCCTAGTTCCATTATATTTAAAACTTAGTTATTTTTTATTTAGATTATTTTCCGTACATGTTTAAAGTAAAGTAGACAATTTGTGTATACTCATTAAAGTTTAGAAAGATTATGTTTATTAAAAAAAAAGAAAAAAGAAGAGGAAAATAACGAGTTCTTGCTAATCTAATTGTATATGAATATGTTTTGAATTTATCTAGACCGATTTATGAATACCATAATTTGGCCCCCCCAAGCCAAAATTTCTAGCTCCGCCACTATTAGAGGTTGTTAGTGTCCTTTTCTTCCTCTTGGTAAAAATAAATAAAATACGATGTCTTTTCTTCCCTTGCGTTTCCCTCAGTACATAGCTATTGTTTTTTCCCTGTTGTGTAATATATTTTTAGATGTAATTTCCTGATTACCTTCAATCCTCCTCCTGTTTTCAATTATGATGATCTTCGTACGTGAAATTTATACAAGTTGTGATTCCATCTGACATTGTGTTCAAATGTCATGCAATAAACCCAATTGCAAAATGAACTATTTACCTTATGGTGTGCTGATAGAGTAGCGATGCTTTTATTTGTTGCCATTCTCTACTGTCAGGTTTTAAATTCCTGGAATTAAACTTTGGGTAATATGTTTATTGTGGCATGTTTCCTTTCACCAAAATTGAATATATTCTACAGTGAATCAATGGCTACTTGCTACCTAAAATGCATGCATGGATCTGAAAACCACTGCCATTTTAACCTGTCAAATATGAAAAAATTATGCTTTCTCACCATATTAAAAAGATTAGTGGCGGTAACATGAATGGATTTAAGCTTTGTTCATAGGTAGATGATTAGGTGTAAGTGAGTAAGATATTATTATAAATTCATAATATAATATGTGTTTTTGACTTTTGTTTGAGCAAAGGTTTCCAAGTCAAATCATCATGTGTTTTTAAATTTATATCAAGTAATATTTATTTATATTAGCAATTTTTCTTCAAATCCTTAAATTCATACAATCAAAATATTAATTACATCATACATCATAGAATAAGCATGACACGTGGATTATATAGAAACTTTTATATAAAAACTTTTGAAATAAAATTGTAGCATGTTCATGCATTTTGTGAGTCATCACCTAGTAGGCTAATAGTAGTGTCGTACAAACGAAGTAGAGTCTATACACCATTTTTGCGTCATGTGCAACCTCTCTTTGCAAGAAAAGGTGACATTCATTTTGTAATAAACGAAGTTCATTTACAATATATTATGTTCTTTTTGAGCTCCTCTCCGTCTCTTCAGAGATCAAATAACACAGGAACGATGTTTTCAAAATCATATTGGAATGAAAAATACAAGATCCTCTGTAACATTTTTATATTCCACTATATATTCCACCAATCATAACTAAGAAAAAATAACAATAATATAATTATTATTTTTTACTATGAATCTATCAACTAATTAGCTATTCCTAATTTAAAATCAAAGTCAATACTTATAATTTATGGTGTGTGTTTGTATTCAGTTGATAATTATGTGTGTAATATATTTATGAATGACAACTTACTAAAGTTGATTTTACAATAAATTTAAAAAAGAAAACAAGAATATTAAAAATTAGAAATTAATACAATAATTTACCAAAAAAAATACACCAGAACATGAACACTGAAAAAACCAATATCTAATATAATAAATCAACTTTGTGGTTCTACACTCAAGATCTCTTTATGAAGAAAAATCCCAATTTATCTCATTTGAGTGTGTTTTGAGATTATTATTATTATTTTAAAATAAAGACTCACTTTTTTTTTTTCTCTCCCTCACTCAGCATAATTTTGATCATATTTTCATAGGTTAAAATAGCTGTTGTTTCAGATCCATGCATGCATTTTTAGGTAAAAAGTAGCAATTGATTCACACCACAATATATTCACATTTTGGAAAAAGAAACATGCCACAGTGAACATATTGTAAAGAAAAGACTAGAGAAAATATCTGAGAATCCAAAGTAATGACTTTGAATTATTGCTTAACTGAATAGATTACAAGAAGATTAGGATATTTATACAAGAAATTAACAGCTAACCACCTCTAACAGATTAGAGGTAGCTTCTAACAAAATGTCAAAATTTCTAATGAACCAATAGATTAGGAACACACATCCCATTATGTAACCAATTGAGTCACTAACAGTCTTATAAACTACATGCAGTTTATGTCTTGATACCAAACTACATGTCGTTTTGGTCTTCTTTTAACAGATTGAACTTTCTCTTCAGCTATCTTTACACATATCACCCAAACTTTAATTACAATGAATTTTAACAGTAGAGAAGTGAAGTGGAACTCAATTTAAAACATGGACCACCCTAAATTAAGCGGTTGATCCTTGGAAAGTCACCCTAGTGGATATCACTAAATCAATGGCCATTCCTGTTAGCTGACAGTACAATATTTTACAAAATTGAGAGACACTGTTAGGTTCTAAAGACTTAGGATTTTATGTATTTAGAACTCTAATGTGTATTGTTAGCAAACCATGATCAAAACAATATGTTTAGTCGTGTTTAAACTTGCTTAAAGTTGATTCATTTATGTAAAGTTGGAATAAGCTGTTGCAAGGTTCATTTATGCTTCTCGGCCTGGTTCAAATCGATCGAAGCTTAGGTTCGATCAATCGAAAATCGGGCCAGAGACATTTTCTGCAGAATTCCAACTCAACCCTAGTTTTGTTTTGAAACGTTTAGGGTTTTCTATTTTGCCCTAGGTATAAAAGGCAAACCCTAACCATGTTTTAATGTTGCTCAGATTGCTATTTATGTGAATCTCATGTAAGATCCTTGAGGAGCTTTCCTTCACACAAGTTTAGGATTATCAATGAGGAGATTTCTTCAAGAATTTGATGATCATTCAATTGCTGCAATAAAAGTTTAAAGAAACATAAACAGGTATGCTTGTACTTACTGGTGAATCCAAGAAAGGAGTCCATGATCTCGAAACTTGCACGTGATCATGTTAGTAAGTCCTACTAGTGGATAGCAATAAAAAATCAAGCGTGGGAACTTGTAAGTCTTATTATATGAATTTCGATTCTTTCAAGATAGTAGATTCAAATTTATCTTGAGGATAGTTAGGTTAAATCATCTCCAAGTTTTTTTTGATTTAGTTTCCTAAGTGATCATATCATTGTGTTATTTATCTTTTCGCTACTTTGCATGAGATGATTGTTTGATTGTGATAACCTAAATTTGGAATTTAGACTAAGTAATAACTTGACTAATTACCTAAGTTAATTCAATTGTGATTTTAAGAGGTCTAAACACTATTAGACACTAATGACCTGTTTGAATGGGAAGGGAAATGAGGGAAAATGGAGAGAAGTAAGTAAAGTTGGCTAAAAATAAACTAATTTTGTACTAAATCTACTCTAATCCCCTTCCCTCTCTCTCAATCCAAACGGACCATAAAAGCAAGCTAAACTAGATAATTTCTTTTCATTTACAATGCAATATCAAATCTGCACTCTCCAATCGTCCCTATTCCAAAGGAAATAGTCATTTCATGGGATGGAATGTGGGAATACTTCAACATTAACTTAGTCAAGGGTTGCACAGGGGGCTCACAGTAGTAACAGAATGTTACAGTTAAGTAAAAAAGGGAAAACCAAACGTTAAGGATTGAAAACTGCAAGGAGCAACCAGGGTTAAGACTTTTTACCATGCACTAGATGTAAGATGAAGACCCCATCTTCACTTACTCTTCCTTCAAATGCATGTTTGAAATGTATCTTCTATAAATGGGGATTAGAAATTTTTTGGGGGAAAAAAATAAGATTGAAGATGTAAGAGCCCATCTTTGCCGACTCTTCCTGCCAATGCATGTTTGACATTTATCTTCTATAAAATGGAGATAAGTAAAAAAAAAAAAGGGGGGGGGGGGGGGGGGGGGGGGGGGGGGGGGGGGGGGGGGGGGGGGGGGGGGGGGGGGGGGGGGGGGGGGGGGGGGGGGGGGGGGGGGGGG
>JAXUIC010000036.1:0-88095 GCA_035136125.1 Quercus rubra
TCTTCAAAAGGACTCATCTCACCAAGAGTTTGGCCGTGTGATTCAAGATGTCCTGTTCTTAGCTATTGATTTTCAGTCTTGTTGTTTTTCCCATGTAAATCGTATAGACAATGTAGTTGCCCACTGTTTAGCCAGAAGTTCTAAGTCAGGTAGTGAGCTACAGGTTTGGTATAATTCCATCCCTGAGGATATAGCTCCTCTTGTCACTAGCGACTCTTTGTAATTTCTCTTTGCTTTGCTATTAATTTTATAGGACCTTAGGGTCCGGTTTCTCAAAAAAAAAAAAAAAAAAAAGGAATAGAGAGAAATATGATTTTTCTCTATCTCCCTTGCTACAAGCATAAATGGTTTTAGGAGTTTCAACAAATGAAGAGCTCACTCCCTTGGCCATAAGTTATTGAGGTGAGATCAAATGTTTCAATATTTTTTTCCAGTTTGGAAGTATCAAAGGTATGTGTTTTTTATCTAGCGTTGAAGATTCCTGTAAATTGTCACTTTGCACAAAACTACAAGCAGATCTTGGTTTTTATTCAGCAGTGCGTCTGTGAGTGATATGTATGAAATACATATATCATTCCACAAATTCAACCATTTACGTATGCATAGATAGATTTACCTGCTGTTTTCTAGCGTGAAGTTGTTGGCAACTAAATTACTGCAAAGTATACAGTTTCATCGTTAGTGAAAGAGAATGGAAACCCATGTTCAAATTCAAGAATTTGTATGATTTCTTGGGAAATAAATAGTCAAGAGTTGTAGGTTATAGGATATTGGATATTGGGAAAATAAACTATGTATAAAGAAAACTTTCAAATTCCATAAACTAACAATGAAGTAAAAATAACAAACATACAGTTGTAAATTTGGTTGGTTGACCCAAGAAGGTAAACTGCTTCCCACCAAGTAATTGTAAGACAAATCACTGCAAACATAACACAGCAAGGATGTTACTGGTCCATGTAATCAATGCATGTTCAGTACTAATTTACATTGCAGAAAAAAAATAAAAAATAATTTCACAATGTTTCCCATAAATCATAATGTCATTCTTGTCCATGTCGTTAACTACACTTGGAAATCCATATATGCATAACGTTACTAAGTAAATGAACCAGTTAGGGATTGAAATGCAACTTAGAGGCAATCAAAATTACTATTTTCTTTAAATGGTAAATTATTATTTTTAGTCCTAGAAACTTGGTGTAAGTTTGATTTTGGTCCTTCAAGTTTTAAAAATATTGGGATTTGGTCCATGAAATTTCTAAAAGGAAATAATTTCTTCTCTTTTCCTAATCAATTTAGAAGCCTTATACATTCAATTAACCAAAAAGAAAAAAAGCAAAAGACTTTTGAATTAAAAAAGTTATTTCTTGAAGCTCCCCAAAACCAAAATTGGCTCTTGGCTGTGGAAAGGCATCTGTAGTAGTAGGGAATCATTGACCTGGAAAATGGGTTGGGGTTGCAAATTCACTGCCCAAAGAACCAAGCCAACTGCCACCTGCAAAAACGAACTTGAAATCACCTGCAGCCCATTTCCCAAACCTGAAAAATTCACTCTCTCAAACCAACCTATATTCACAAGTTATCTCTGAGTTTTGGAGCTTCAAAAAGACATGGGAGCAAAGGAGAAAAGACATTCTGCTGGGAATGCTCTAAAACAAGCATCCTACAGCAATAGCAAAAAACACCAAAGTTGTTGTAGAAACCTCACGCCAACTTCACTCAGAGAGATCCAAACATCCATATTCTCTAATTCAGCAGGTCTAAAGTGTCTCCAAATTGATTCTCGTTACTCAACTTAGCAGCACTCTCCGAATGCCCTTTCTCTCCCTCTCTCACCAATCTCTTGTCATCTCCTTTATTTCACTTAATTCCTTCAATATTGTTATTTTCCCACTTTTTATATCACTGAGGTGGCAGGGGCTAAGATACATTCACACATGCTAGTGTAGGTCCTTGGGGCTTGACTTATTGCATGTGCCTCAAAATTGCTTCGACCAAGAGAGAAAGATGGGTTTTTGCCGCTCAGAAATGTTTCTATTTATCTTAAATATTGCTACACATCCGTATATAGATGAATATATTCGTTTAATATCACCAAATATACTTGCTTCACCTTGCTTATAATAACCTAACATATTTCTTCACATTTATTTGTAAATGCATCATAGTTTAAATCATAGTTGTCAAAACATGAATCTTATTGTAAATCATTTTTTTCATTTTTATGTATTGTGTATCACAAGATACACAGATAGTGTAAAATTTATATAAAAAAAATATAAATATACATATTTAAAATGATATATTTATTATAAAATTAGAAACATATGCAACTAATGACTACTTTAATTATCACTTACGTTAAAATACTTGACAAAACTAACCGAATAAAATCAAATAAAAATATATTTATAACATCTATACTCAAATTTATCAAATATAATAGTGATAATTGATAATATATAAGTTTAAATACTTTCTTTTCCTCATCATATTCATACAGAGAGAGAGAGAGAGAGAGAGACTTTGGCTGGAGTTGAAGAGCAAATGGAAAAGAAAATCTAAAAGTGGACAAATGTGTGGGTCTAAAATTTTAGGGGAAGGGGGGGGGGGGGGGGGTACTCATGCTGTCTTTATATTAGGCTAAAGTAGTAGTTGTCAATAATTTTATGTAAAATCAAGTAGAAAGCATTCGGGGCTTAAATCAAAAAAGCCTAGAATTTTAGTAAAAAAAAAAAATTAATTTTAACCATATGTTCATGAATTGTCCAATGCATTTGATTCATATGATATAATACACACCTATGCGTCGTAAACTCATGAACACTTTCAATATGCTCTTATGATATGGAACTTTTTTGTATGTGATATGTATCGTTTATCATAGGATTTGACAACTATGGTTTAAATTACCTACACATGAGAAAAGTATTTTATTCTCATTAATTCGATATTTCCACGGCTTATTATGTTGACAGATTCTATATATGGTATGTGTGGATACCTATATATGGTATAATCTTGGGTGTGAAGGTGAAGGAAATATTCAAAGAAGGAAACTGAGTAATTAGAGCTTCTCTGGTCCTAAGGGAAGTATCACTTATGATGTTTGGGGGCCCTCTAGGGTTGTTTCTCTGAATGGGTGTCGTTGGTTTATTTCCTTTATTGATGATTTTTCACGAACTACATGGGTATATTTGTTAAAAGAAAAAAATGATGTGTTTACTGTCTTTCAACTGTTTCACAAAATGGTTCAAACGCAATTCAACACCTCAATAAAAAAAGATTCATTCAGACAATTGGGAGGGGGGGAGGGGGGGGATATATGTCTGGTACTCTTCAAAAAATATTTCAATACACATGGTATTATTCATCAAACCAACTTGTACTTATACCCCTCAACAAAATGTGGTTTGCTGAAAAGAAAAAATCGACATCTCCTAGAAGTCACACGGCTCTTCTCCTTACTTCCAGTGTTCCAAAGTCCCACTGGGGAGATGCCTTGCTCACTGCAACTTATCTCATCAATAGAACGCCATCTCGCGTCCTTGACTTCAAGAGACCACTTGAGGTACTTTTTTCATCTGTACCATCCTCTACTTTGATCATCCCTCCTCGTGTCTTTGGGTGTATCTACTTTGTCCATCTTCATGGTCAATCTAGGAGTAAATGAGACCCTCGTGCCCTCAAATGTTGTCTTTATAGGTACTCTCCTACTCAAAAGGGATATAAATGTTATCACCCTCCATCTTGAAACACTTTGTGTCAATGATGTAACCTTCTTTGAGACACAAATTTTACTTCTCACCTCAAATTCCTCCAGGGGGGAGTATAATGGTGATGAGGAGTTTTCTGTGTCCTTACCTATTCTTAGTACCTCCACTAATGTTGACTCAAAAATTGATTTCATTGATGTTGAAGTGCAAGAGGCTAATAATGAATTGTCATCCATTGATGATAAGCTGGATGAGACACCTATGAAAGAACTAAGGGTCTATTCAAGGCGCCAGACCCGACTCAGGTAATTCTACTCCTATTCTCTCTATACCCACCATAAATGATATTGATCTTCCTATTGCACAATGCAAAAGAGTTAGATCATGCACTCATCATCCCACATCAAATTTTCTTTCATATCAACATATCTCACCTGTATTTCGTTCTTTCCTATCTAAGTTATCTTCTATGCCTATCCCTCAAACCTTCCTAGAAAGCATTAGGAGATCCAAAATGGAAAGAAGCAATGCAAGAAGAGATGAGAAACACATACTCGATCAAGGCATTGAAGTGGCAAGATCAAGGCATGGAATATTTCTTTCTCAACAGAAATACATACTCAATCTTCTCAAAGAAACAAGAATGTTAGGGTGCAAAGCTATTGATAATCCAATAGAGCAGAATGTCAAGTTAGGAGAGGACCACAACAGCCTCATAGTAGAAAAAGGCAGATACCAGCTACTAGTTGGCAGACTAATCTACTTATCACACACTAGACCAGATATCGCTCATGCGGTAAATGTGGTAAGTCAATTTATGCATTTGCCACGAGAGACACATATGAAAGCTGTTCATAAGAATTCTGTGTTACTTGAAATCCTCATCGGGTAAAGGAGTACTATTTGCTTGACATGATCAACTTGAAGATAGAAGCCTATACAGATGCTGATTGGGCAGGTTCAATCATAGACCGACACTCTAACCTCTGGATATTGTCTATGTGTTGGAGGTAACTTGGTTACTCGACGGAATAAGAAACAATTAGTGGTTGCAAGATCCAGTGCAAAGGCTAAGTTTAGAGCAATGGCCCATGGGATATGTGAGATATCATGGATGAAGATATTATTAAGGGAGCTTGGATATGACAGTAAGGATCCCATCAAGCTGTTTTGTGACAATAAAGCAGCAATTATATTGCTCATAATCCAGTTATACAAGATCGAACAAAACATATTGAAATTGATAGAAACTTTGTCAAGGAGAAACTGCGTAAAGGCATCATTTGTACTCCATATGTAAGAATTGGAGATCAACTCACAGACATCTTGACAAAGGGGGCAACAACTAATCACTTCCATAGAATTCTGGACAAGGTGGGCATGAGAGATATCTATTGCCTCAGCTTGAAGGGGAGTGTTGATAGATTCTATGTATGGTATGTGTGGAAAGCTATATATGGTATAATCTGGGGCGTGAAGGTGAAGGAAATTTAAGGAAATATTTAGAGAAGGAAACTGAGTAATTAGAGATTATTTGATTTCCTATTTCTGTTATTGTATTCCTATTATAAGTTTTAGGGTTTCTCTATTTAATCAAAGTTGTACACAATGGAATAAGCAAGTAATAAAACAATTATTTTATTCCTCTCTTCTCTAGTTACTAGTTTATTTTGTTTCTTCATATTATATTATAATTTTTTCCTAGGAGAAAATGCAAACGATAGCGGCCAACGAGCAATCCATTGACATGACTACCGTACTTGACTACCCTAAGAATCCAAGCCTAGCTACTAACTTATCAAAATGTGACTCGTGTCATGGGAATAAAAAGAACCCAAACACCATATTTCCATATCTTTGATTTCTTTCTGGATTTTTCTTCCAAAGGAGAGAGATGGTTAAGAACCATCTTATATTTATCTCCTTTCAGCAATACAATTGATGTTTATCCAAAGAGGGGGGTAAAACGAGAGGAAAAAGATGCTAATTTTTACACAACTTCATTAAGTGCACCATAATGTTGTTAAATGCAAATAACGTATCATGTACTTACACGGTGTGAAGAGAGGGGATTTTTTGTGCAGGCAAAGTGCCACTTAACTCATTATTTCCAAGAAACCTGACAATGAAAAGCAATAGTACATTCTTTGATGTATTGAGTATGTTGTGCTGAACAATTTGCAATTAAGCAAATGAGGTACATTACAACTTACAAGTAATGGAGAAAACTCAAATTGAAAAGAGAGTCTGGAATTTGTCCTATAATATTGTTGAAACTCAAATCCCTAAAACCACAAAATAAACTGTTAGATGGATTGATAAAAAAGTAATGGGGAAACTATACCTTGCATGAGAGCTATTCAAAATCATGTTAAATTTTTAAATCATAAATATTCAAAGTAAAAGGTCAAAATACATAAACATTCCTGAAGGTTTGGGTCGGACGCAAATTGACTCTTTGGGCTTTCAATTCTTGCTTATAACTGCTTGAAATTTTCACATTCATGAAATTGACACCTGAGACTAATTTTCACATTCATGTGCTTAACAAAAATTTGAGAAAAATTGCAAATTTCTTTTATTTTATTGTTATTTGTCTTTCATTTGGAGCAAAAAAGGGAAAAAAAATGCTTACCAAATGTGAAAAAAAAAAAATTCACAAATTTGTTATATGTTATTATTCGTGGTTCATTTGGTACAAACCAGTTGTTACGTATCATTTATGGTTGCTTGATTCTTTTCCATCATTGAGATCAAACAAAAGTTAATTCACGGGGTCAATTTCACAAATATGAACATTTTAGGGAGTTACAAGGAAAATTTGAAATCCTAGGGGGTCAATTTGCAATTGATCCAAACCCCAAGAGGTGTTTATGCATTTCAGCCAAAGTGAAATAGCACCAAATCACATATGAGGAACCCGTAATTTTCACAAAAAGTTATCATCACATGGTTCTAGATATATAAAAAAAAAAACTTGTTATCTACAAGAAGTAATGAACAACTACGATACTTATGCAACAAGAGCAGGCAATATTTAAACGAGATGTATCATCCCTACAAGAAATTAGGAACAAGAAAAAATTGAAAAAAGAGACTAAAGAAAACAGAAAGAATTTGGATCCCTAATTCAATTATAATAATGAGTTCTTTTTGCAAGCATCAAGGAATAACCTAATGATTTTATCACGTTATGTGATCAATAGTTAGATTTTAGTGGAGGAACCTCACGAATTTCTTTCACCGGGTTGGGGTTGTCCAACCTCATAAATAACAGAGAGGTCCCCAATTCCATTGCTCTGGATTTGATTCAAATTCAACTTGATAAATTTCCAGCTCCACATTTATCTAGAGTCACAATCAATGGGCATTACTTACAGAAATGAAAGTTGTTGGAATTCTTCTATATTTGATGGAATTGAATCGGAAATGTCATTATTCCTCAGCCTTCTGCAAAACATGTAACATAATTTGTTATACCATTATCTAGAAGAGAAACAAAGAAATATAGCTGCTCTAGTGTTGTAGTACAAGAAACTTAGAGACTTCATATCCTTAATAAATGCCAATGAAGAGCTTCCATTAGACAATCCACTGATTCTCCTACAATGACATCACACATTAGATATTTAGATTGTTAGCTTAAGGAATCTGCATAATACAAACAAAAATGACTAAGAGATGTACAATAAATTAATTCCATATACCAATACACTACACCTCCATCTCATATAAATGTGGGTTGTATATACTCGACTCATAAATAAAGTTACCCTTATATGAGAGGAATGCATATTATACCGAGTGCACTAAATAATCTCATAAAATTACTCACAAGTCTACCAGGGAAGTCAAAACTGGAAAAAGTTGAGGGAATTGGACCTTGGAAAGAGTTTCCTTCAAGCACTCTACAAAATTGTATTAGAGTAGTAGATTATAAATTGTGCACAAACGCATTTATTTTCCTGTAGAATATGCAAGTAAACTGTTGCTGAGATATTTTTTGCAATTTAACACCAAAATGCTAAAAATTTGGTTAGTTAGCATGTGTTGGCAGAGCTGAGTTAATCAAATCCCATAAATTCAAAATATGTAATTGAATTATGGTTCACTTTGTGTAAGTTCCATTTTATAAAGAGGTTCCATTGTGATATATTACCAAATCAAGTGAATGTGAGATGTAGTTGTTTAGCTTTAAGAATTGTGGATGTCAACTTTAAAACACATTAATTTCTTTTCTTCTTTGGTCCTTCTGTTATCTTGTTCTTGTTTTTTTATTTAAAATTAGTACTAAATACTAAAATTTTCTAAATCATAAATGTACAGTAACGAAACTAAGCTTCATCAAACATGATTTAGAAGAAATTAAAGAGATTAAGGCTAGGAATATCATCTTACAAGCTCACAAGATTTGACCAAGTCCCTATGAAGTCCGGTATCCTGCCTGTAAGATTAGTGTCTGATGCCCACCTGAGACCAAAAGAATTATTTCCACAAACTATGCCATCACAATTCATGTTTTTATATTTATCTTTATGGAATTTTTTTGGAAAGTTTTCAATTGAAAAAAGTAGTAGGCATCTAGTTCTTACACTATCTGGAGGTTTTGTAATTTAGCAAATGTTGAAGGGAGCTCGCCACTAACTCCAGAACTATCAAAGTTACTGTCAAGGTAAACAATTTACATAATTAACTATTATTCGATACTCTCAAAAAAACACTGATATTTGATATCCTAACCTTAGCTCGTTGTAATATCTTAGAATTATTATTTTTTAGTTTATATATTAGGATTATTTTTTAGAAAAAAGATAGTGATATATTAGCATTGCTTTTTTGTAAGTAATAACTTTAAATAGAAAAAGGAAACACTAAGTACACAAGATTCATACTAGATGTACATCACAATTAAGCTTTAAAAGTACAGTAATCAAGAAACTTAAAAAGTTGGAGCAAGAAAGACATCCTACCACCGACAATCAATCAAACAAAGTTCTCAAAAAATGCAATTTCAGGTCTAGAGTTGTCTGCTCACCCGTCAAAAGTACTTGCATTTTTATTGCCCCCCTTCTTTCAACAAAAGAGCTCTCAATTTTGCCTCCAACTTATTTCTTTTAGAAGGGTATTTTTCTCTAATTTTACACATACCTGATCTTGTTGCCTCCTCTTCTATCAAGGAATCCCTCAATGGCCTATCATGTACAAGCATCCACACACACACTATCATACATCATGCATTCATTTCCATTTAATTTGATCATATATCTCATCTCATCACATCATGTATCACATTCCATGTCATCATACATTTTATTTCATATCATCACACATCTCATTCCATCCCATCATGTATCACATCCTATATCTCATGTGCATGTGAATGATCATGTTAGTCATGTTTTCACTTACCTCATCACAACACCACAACACCATATGTTAGAATGCATGTTCATATTGAATATCTGCCGTTAATTGATCCAAGCCCGAGGCTTGAGGTTTTCCCTTCAAGTAGGAGGCCTCTTGTCTTGTGGGCTGCCATCCATAGCTCCGGTCTATTTCACTTCCTGTTCACCACTAGGCCCACAAGCCAAAATGAGCTTAAGTTAAATTTCAAAAAATTCATTGACCCCCATATCTTGCCCTTGACAAATATTTCCTTGTACGTTTATCCCCATATCACACACTTGACAGATATTTTCTTTTCAGTTTGCATGATCTCCACTCTAACATTTCTAAATATTAAGGTATCCTTATATGAACATGTATCCTAATGTTGGCCTAGGTGTTGCCGCCATGCCTGATTGAGATTGTCATGGTTAGCTGGTGGACACGCAACTTGCAGAGGCACCAGTGCTTCCACCACACCAAAAATAACCTGATTCACCCAGCCCCATAATCTTAGCCTCCCAGTATAATCACAAATCCCCAACTCCTTTTCACCCCTAACTCCATCACTGATAAATACCTACCCCACTCTTTTTTTGAATCAGGAAAACCTTGCCGTTAAGTACCTCCATGATGGTTATGTTGAGCACCTTATGGCACGATTGGTAGCAAAAGAGTGGACACAAACATATGTTGATAATCTGGAAACCTCCTCACCTGTAGCATGTCTCAATTTTGTTCAAATCCTACTATCTGTTGAAATTAGTTTTTCCTGGCCTTTATATCAACTTGATATAAAGAATGCCTTCCTTCAAGGAGAACTTTATGAAGAAGTGTATATAAATCATCCCCTGGATATATTGTTGCTAGTAGTGATCACCTTGCATGTCACTTGCTAAAGGCCTTGTATGGCCTAAAGCAATCTTCTCATGCATGGAATGATCAGCTTAGTGCAGTTGTATTAGGGTATGGATCCTGACACTCTACTTCTGATCGTTTTGCTAGTCCGTCACTCCACCACTAGAATTATTGTCTTGATTGTGTATGTGGATGATATTAATATCATCAGCAGTGACTCCAAGGTCATTGTTGCTCTCCCTCATTTTCTCAAGATTGAAGTTGCTCATTATTTTCAAGGCATTATTTTGTCTCAGAGAAAATTTATGTTTGATCTTCTGCTTGAGACTGGTCTCTTAGGTGCTTAACCTATTGATAATCCTATGGACTCTACTGTTAAACTTGATGGTGAACAAGGTGATATCTATCCTATGTCACGATGAATTACCTCACCATTACTCATCTTGATATTACTCATACAATTGATGTGCTTAGACAGTATATGCATGCTCCTCATCAATCTCACTATGAAGCACAAGCCCTTGAGTTTTCTAAAAAGTGCTCTAGGATGAGGATTGTAGCACAAGCCCTTACTTCTCTATCTGTGACAGTATTTAGTGATGCTAACTAAGCTAGTAGTCATTTTGATAGACAGTCCACCTATAGCTATTGTACCTTTGTTGGCAGTAATCTTGTTACTTGGCACAGTAAGAATCTAAGTGTTATTTCCATTTCTAGTGCTAAAGTTGATATCAAGCTATGGCTGATACTACTTCTAAGATGTTATGGGTTCAATGTCTCCTATGCATATGCATAGCAGATACGCATAGGAGATATCAATGTTTCTACTCCTATTCATATGTATTGTGACAATCAAGCTACTATCTTTATTGCTAACAATTTGGTGTTCTATGAGCATACCAAACATATTGGGACTGATTATCACTGCATTCAACATTTATTGGTGAAGAAACAGTTTGTCTCTCTTCATTTGTTCCTTTTGACTATCTATTTGGTTATATCCTCACAAAACCAATACCTCATGCCACTTTTCAACGATTGTCTATCTAGCTAGTCATGTTTGATCTATATGCTCTAACTTGAGTGGGAGTGTTGGAGTTACTTTTTGTTTTAGCAGGTGAAGGGCTTATTATTTCTCCCAAAAAAAAAAGGTGAAGGGCTTATTAGTTTAGCCTAAACCTTTTTCTCAAATTTCTCTCTCCAATTTTCTCATTTCTTTTTATCTCTTTCAATCCTAATATCTCATATTTTCACAACTCAACTAAAGCAGTCAAAGAATTTAAAAACCAAAAGTTAAAAAGAAAATTGGAATACTAGTTAGAATCTTTTTTGAGAATATTTTATCTTAACAATTAAATTCTATCGGGCCTTTAAATCAGTCCCCAAATGCAAAATGTAAATTAGAAAAGTAAGTTATCAATAAAATATCAGTCTATTCTTTTTTCTTTTTTTTTAAATGGATTCCACATCCCTAGTTTGTGGATTCCAGGTATTTAAGGGTCTAACCATTCACTAACACTTCTTTTTATGCCATGTAAGATGGTATTAAAGACTTGATTAGCCTAGTCTGATGGCCAAAACGATAAAGCTAACAGTAACCACCCTGCTGATGACAATCAAAGGGTGTAGTCCAACGGACTTACAGTGATACTATGATAGTTCAAGATGTGGTGTTACAATCCTATGAATAGCAAGAACTAGCTACAAATACAATGAAAAAGGAAGGTTAGATTGTTGTAGAACTTACAACTCTTCTAATTTCACTAAATTCCCAAGCTCAGATGGCAGAGAACCAGAGAATTTGTTTGTTGAAAGAGACCTACAAAATTAACACGTAAAACAATAAATAAAATGTAAACCAATGATTTGATTCTATTTTGCAGCAAGAATATGAAATGCAGAGTTCCAGGATTTTTTTTTTTTTAAAAGTTATAAGAAATGTAGAGAACAAAGGAATAGACTTGCATCTGGATGAGTACTAAATTCCTCTTTTTGTGAAACACTTAAACCAATGTATTACTGCAAAGAAATGGTAGTAGTAGAAGGCCACAGTATCTGGGAAAAAAGGCCACCGAAATGCCATATAGATGACTTACAAATTTTGAATGAGGGTAACTTACAATGATATTAAATTCATAAGATTTCCAAGTTCCTTTGGAAGCGTACCTGACAATGCATTAAAGGCTAAAGTCCTAATTTATTAAACATCAAAGCAAAAAAAAAAGGGTAAGATTAACTAAAATAAGATGTACACCAAGTTCCAAGTTTTATGAATTTCAAATCAAAATTTGGATGGGCTTACAGGTATTGCATGCTAGTTAGATTGCCAATCGACGCAGACAGGCTACCTGTCAAGTAATTTTGGGACAAATTCCTGTAAGAAATGTTGAAAACTTAGCACATTTAGCAGACTATAAGAAAATGAGCCATCTTGGAAAACTAGCATATAACATCTAGTATGAATTTCAATTGGTTGACTAATGAACTACAGTTTCAAAGTTTTAAGTTCAATCCTAGCTTACATGAAAAAAAGGTAATCTATATTGATGCAAAACACAAGTAAATAAACATATAAAGAAGAAATCATACAGATTGAAGAGGAAAGTCAAACTCCATAGTTCTTCTGGAATTACACCAACAACATCCAAGTCAGAAACCTTCCTGAAAAAAAAAAAAAAAAAAAAAAAAAAATATACCAAGGCCATCAACAATTCAACCATGAAAAGAAAGATTCATATACTAAAATGCTCAAAATATTTTGCAGTGTAGGTTCTGTAATATTACATATACCATATTCTGGTCACTTACCAAATTTTGCCAAACTGTTTAAGGATTTTTAATTTTAAAACAAATAAACAAACAAAAGGATTATGATATGAAATGATTTTGCCTCGGTTTGTTTGTGAATTTAATTTGTGGATTGCTAAAATTTTAAACTTTGTAAAGGTGGCAGATTGAATGACTACTCAAGAATATTAGTAATTAATATCATACAAGTTCTCTACAAGTGACAAGTTTACATTTAGGGCCCATTTGAATTGAGAGGGGAGAGAGGGGGAGCAGAGAGGAATAGAGTAGAATTAGTTGAAAATAGACTAATTTTAGGCTAACTCTACTCTATTCTCCCTCCTCCCCCTCAATTCAATCGGACCATTAATGGTGAGTTGCCAATTAATGATCATAAAGCCTAGTGAAATTCTTTTTCAACCTGGGACATACAGTTCAAGTACAATCCCCTTTTTTATAAAGCCTTGTGAACCATTGACAAATTCAATCTTTTTTTTATTTTTAGTAACGATATATGTAAGGACATGAGATTTCTTTTAAGAGGATATTATGACCAGGTTAATTTATGATAGCTCCATGACCTCTCCTTCATGATTCTAGTTTCTAGGACCAAAATTTCATGGAACAATTCAATAAGAACACATTTAGAACACTGAATGAAAATTACAATAAATAAACAACAAAAAAAAAAAAAAAAAGTAATCTTTATTATTAAGAATAAAAAATTTTGTAATGGATTAAATATTTTGATTGAGAAATTAGTTGTTATGGGATTTATTACCTTATACTAAAGTTTAAAGCACACACGTCCGTCATAGTTGTATTCTTTGTCTTTCAATTTTCAGTATGAGTTTAGCAAGTAAAAATTATATATATATATATATATATATATATATAAAAGTAGTCTTTTCACTAGTGTGTTTAACCCTTTTTTTTAATGTATAAAAATTGTATTTCTATGAAAAAATGGCATAAGAATATAAAAGAGAAACGTACAATTGGGTGATGTGGCAAGTAGAGCTATAATTAAACGAACAGTCACATTTTATAAAGGGGTTCTGGTTTGGGTCATCGAAGTTGGTTGAGTCAATGGCTGCTCCACTGCATGGCTCCCCACTTATGTTCCATTGATGTGGTTGTGCTGAGATCCCCCATTTTTGAAATACTGAATTCAAAGCTCTCACTGCAACCAAATTCACAATTAACGGTCATTCTAATGAGTTTGGGGAACAAAGCGACCCCACCCCCAAATTCAAAAATTTCTTATAATAACCTACTTTTTCTTTCTTTTTTTTTTTCTTTTTTTTTGGTTTTGTTTAAAAGCATAGATGTTTACTAATAAGACAAAAATACACTTTTGGAGCTTAAAATTTAAGATTGTTTTCATTTGCTTCAAAATTTTTATTTGGTCCATAATGTTTAATTCTGTTTTTATATTGACACTTCTATCCATTTATTAGTTTAGTAATACGTATTAGCTGTGTGACGTGACTTACTGGACACACACTCAACCATCAAATCCTTAACAATTGGACGGTAGAGCAAAAATGAAAGACGAAATCAAACTGAAAATAAAAATTTTAAAACAGGTAAAGTGTTAAAATGAAAACAACCCTAAATTTTAAAGGTTGTAGGTGCGGCTCAGTCATTTAATAGTGTAGACATTTTGTATAATAGGGAGAAGAAAAGAAGGACAATCCTCTAACCATAGGATTGAGGACCCTCCTTAGCTTGTGCAGCCCGTTGGTTATACAATGTTTATTTATAAGTAAAAAAGGAAAGCTGGTTGAGGCATAAAGACAAACACTTCACGTCCTCAATGACCCATCTCCGACCGTGTCAGACTATTACAAGCATCCATCAAAACAATCCACAATCAGATTAGAGAAGCAAAACCCAATCTCTAATTGCAACTCCAAATTACACTAACCCTTCCACAGAGGAAAATGTTATGCTGGGTACAGAGGTAGTTGTACTAGCTGCTTTACTGGTTGGTTGCTGTGTTTGGTTGAGAGAATGAAACCCAAACTTTTTTCCTTTCATTTATAAACAGAAACTGGCTGCAGGGTGACTGACTCAATAGTGTAGAGCTGGATTGAGGTAATACCATTTTAATGGTGATTCAACCGTTGGATAAAAAGTGTAAAAGTTATGTGTTAAGAATCCAAAAAGTAGATAAAGTTGAAATTTGTTGTGAGTAGATTTGGAGATATTGCATGTACCTTATCCAAATCAGTGTAGAGCTATAGTTCCAAGGAAAAGGAAAAGAACAAAAAGTATTTGACTATATGCTCAACTATTAGTTAAAAAAAAATATATATATATATATATTTATATATACTTCTTAGTATTTTCAATAAAATTGTTTTCAAATTTTGCCCTCTTCAATTATTAAACTAAAAAATAAAATAAAATAAAATAAAATCATAATTATATAAGCAAAAGACAGCACTATAATTCAACTTCCCGAAAGAGAGAGGGAGAGAGAGAGAGGCACACCTTCAGCAGGATGTGTACGAGGTTGTGTTTTATTTTGACTTTGAGATTGGGCTACCTCCAGTAGCTGGGCGAATATGATTGCAGCACAAAAAGCTAAAGCTAGAACTGGTGGTGGTGATCGCAACATGGCTTAATCTTTCTCTATGAGATTGATTAACAAAATTTATGACCACTTGGATTACAGAGAGCTAGATAAACATATAAGATTCTTCGCAATTTGCAGAGTCACCAGACTTATCAAATGCATTTCCTAAACATGAATGTCCCCTACTCCATCCATTTGGAAGTTGACTAGAACTTTTCCTTTTGTATTTTTTTATTTCAAAACCATTTGGTAAACAGGTTGGCTTCAAAACCTTTTCTCACAAGATACATTAAACTAGAACTTCAAAACCATTTGGTAAACAGGCTGTCTTGAGCTTGAACATTGTTAATCAAGTTATGTAATACGGGCAAAATGGTTAAGTACTCTTAATTTTAAAATTAAGCAGTAAAATACTTTTATTTTTAAAATATTTAGGCTAATACCCTTGTTTTGAAACTCAATTTTGTTAAAATCGAGTTTTATGTAAAATTTGATATTCTCACAATCAAATTTTATGTATATTTTTAAGTAAAATTTGACATTAGCATTGACAAGCTCCACTTAAATTTTCAAAAAAATTTAAGTAGAAAAATATGCATAGAAGTTGATATTGCTAATATCGAGTTTCATCTGTAACTTGATTTTATTAAATTTCAAAATAGTACAAATTTGGTAAAGATGGAGTGTAAAACCCCATGGTTTATAACAGCCAATAGGAGATTGATATATCAGCATTTTACTTAAAATTTAATACATCCTATCACACCTAATAAAATCTTAATAAACTCCCAATTTGGTTGGATTTATATATGGGTATTAAAATTGATTAAGTATGATTGTACTTATTCTTAAATATGCAATAAAATGATATAGTATGTTAGAATTGGAAATTTAAAATATGAGTTTTATACCGTATCTTTATAGAATTTAATCTCATTTAAAAAATATAGACATTATACTTAATGCTTTGAAAGATGGAGTATTTTGCTATATAATTTTAAAATTATAAGATACTTACCCATTTTGCCCCCATTCTAAATATCAAAGCTTTGGTTGGGTGTTACGTGAACATGTTGTGCACGCACAACATGACCTAAATAATTCCTTAAAAGATTTTGACTCGGCTTTTATGCTCTGCTTTAATAATAGCAATTTTATACCAAGAGATAATTCAACAGTATCCTTGAGTCATAAATTTAGTAATATAGCTCTAAAAATAACTATTTTATCTATTTTACTTTTTATTTTATAAAATACCAAACATTAATGATTTTATTTAAACTTTCAATACACTAAAATAATATAAATAATACAATAATTATAATTATATAAGCAAAAGACTTCCCGAAAGCGAGAGGGAGAGAGAGAGAGAGGCACACCATCAGCAGGATCTGTACGATGTTGTGTTTTATTTTGACTTTGAGATTGGGCTACCTCCAGCAGCTGGGCGAATATGATTGCAGCACAAAAAGCTAAAGCTAGAACTGGTGGTGGTGATCGCACCATGGCTTAATCTTTCTCTATGAGATTGATTAACAAAATTGATGACCACTTGGATTACAGAGAGCTAGATAAACATATAAGATTCTTCGCAATTTGCAGAGTCACCAGACTTATCAAATGCATTTCCTAAATATGAATGTCCCCTACTCCATCCATTTGGAAGTTGACTAGAACTTTTCCTTCTGTATTTTTTTATTTCCTGGTAAACAGGTTGTCTTGAGCTTGAACGTTGTTTATCAAGTTATGTAATACACTGAAGGGCAAAATGAGTAAATATTCTTATTTTAAAATTAAGTAGTAAATTACCTCTCTTTCTAAAATATTTAGCAAAATATTTCTGTTTTGAAACTTGAATTTAACATAATCGAGTTTTATATAAAAATTTATATTCTCAAAATCAATTTCTGTGTATTTTTAAGTAGAATTCAACATTAACGATATCAAGTTTCACTTAAAATTTCAAAAAAATTTAATTAGAAAAATATGCATAGAACTTGACATTAGCAATGTCGAGTTCTAACTGTAACTCAATTTTATTAAATCTTGTTTTAAAAGAGTACGAATTTGGCAAGGATGAAATATAAAATCCATGTTTTACACCACCCAATATATGATTATCACATCACCATCTTACTTAAGATTCAATATATCATACTGCACTTAATAGCATTTTAATAAACTTTCAATTTGATTAGATTTATATGTGGGTATTATAATTGATTAGGTGTGGTTATACTTATTTTTAAATATACAATAAGATAATGTGGTATACTGAGATTGGAGGGGGTAAAATACAAGTTTTACACTACATCCTTACATAATTTAATCTCATTTTAAAAATATAGGCATTTTACTAAGTGCTTTTAAAATAGGAGTATTTTACTATATAATGTTAAAATTAAAAGTATTTACCCATTTTGCCCCTATTCTAATATTAAAGCCTGGGTTGGGTGTTACGTTGACATGTCGTGCACGCACAACCATGATCTAAATAATTCCTTAAAAGATTTTGACTTGGCTTTTATGCTCTTAATTAACAATACCAATTTATGCCAAAGAGATAATTCAACAGCATCCACATGGAAGCATAAATTTAGCAATATGATTGCATAAAAAATTATTTTTTCTATTTTACTTTTTTACTTTATTAGTAATTTTATTTTAACTTTTAAACCACTAAATAATATAAACAACAAAATAAAATAACATTTTTTTTATTATATATGAGCTACAGTATGAACACATGAATAATAATACAAAGCAGTGTGAGCACATGAATAATAATACAAAACTGTGTGAACACATGAATAAAATAATTTTTTTTTTTTTTTTTACATATGAGTTACAGTGCATAGTCAAAAATAGTTGTACATTGTAGCTATGAAGTCAAATTATTTGGCTTTGACTTTGACTCCACCAATTGTAGACATAATTTTATATTTGGTGGTGCTAAAATAGCAATATGGCTATTTAGTATCACCAATAATAACGCCAACAGAGATGTTTAAAATTTAAATTCTCTCTCACCCAAAAATTAAATTATATGTAAATAAAAAAATAAAATAAAATAAAATAAAAAAAGCTATTTACCAATGGGTCAAGTACTCAAGTTTGCCGGCCAAACACGACAACATATATTTTTTAACTAAAATATACTTTTAATTCTGATTTCATATTCACCGTATACTGTTTCATCATTTTTATTTTGACCCTCCATGTTTAATTTAGTTTTTTGTTTGACCCTTTATGCGAATGAAATTTTGAAATGTAAAGGGTTAACAAAATCTAGATGAAGAACCAAAATGAAACATAAAGGGCTAATACAAAACCAAATAAAGCATGAAGGAAAAAGTGAAAATTTTGAAACGTAAAAGGCTAAATGAAGACAACTCCAAATATTCACGGCCAAAAGTACCTTTTTAGTCTTTTTTTTTTAATGTAAGTTTTATTCATTTATGTGTGTTAATTCATTCGAAATTTGACCTTTTAGAAAAGCGGATGCATCTCACCACACCCTCCCCAGAGAAGTTGATAATACATCTTCTAGCCACTCCTCAACATCTTTTATATATTGGGCATCCCTTACTAATGTGACTTTGAAGATTATGACATTGGTTTTTTTTTTTTTTTTTTTAATTTTAAGGACATTGAATTTAAGATACATAGTATAATCATTTAACAATTTGTAAGTTATACACTAGGATTTCGAGTTATTCAAAGGAAATAAAAAAAAATAAAAAATTCATGTGGCACCAGCTCATGACAATTTGCATGTACATTAAACAAAGATGAAATCTTCTCGGCCCAGCTCTACTCAAGGACAGACCCAAAATTTTATGCTAACGAGGCCAGAGTATAAAGGAAAAAAAAAAAATCAAATAAGCATCCATAAAGTATTAAAAAATTATAAATACTCAAAATCGTTTTTAAATACATTAAGATGCAATCATTTACCAATAAAGACAAAAATAAAAATAAAATAATGTTTTTTTTAACACTAGGTTGGCTAGGATTTTTTTTTTTTTTTGTTGAAGTTTTTTGAGTTTTTTAAGATGCAATTTGTCTTGTATCAAAAAAAAAAAAAAAAAGATGCAATTTGAGTTTTTTAATTGAAGGAAGAGATATAATCTTAATAAAATATTGTATTTTATTTTTAACAACTTGCTACAGTCAACGAGTATTTATACCAGTTTACTATAGTTGCAAAAAATTTAGATTTAAATTCTCAAATAATACATAATTTTTTATTCTTTGGTGGTAAAATAGTTTTTTTTTTTTTTTTTGCTAAAATACAACAACCATTGTGAATGCTTTTATTATTATTCTTTTTTAAGTTTTTATGTTAGATAGTTGTTATTTGACTGAGGCTAACTAGACTTATTGAGAAGTATAGGGCCTATGGTTTTGGAAGGGGCCTGATTACAAAAATGAAAAATATAATAACTATAAAAACAAAAAATAAAAAAATTTGGACCCAAAGGGGCCCAGACCCCCTTGGGCCCCCACTTGGGTCAGTCCCAGGCTCTACCTATACCTTCTTGATCAATGACGGTAGATGATTGGTCAATCAATCATTTTTTTTTTTTTTTTTTTGCTTAATTGGTGAATCAAATATTTTAGTTTTACACACTCAATACTTTTATATTTCTTGGACACTAGTTCAAAGCAATTAAAAATACTTTTAATTATATATTTTTCATGAGTTAGATAAAATGTAACTATTAACGTACCGGAAAATTAAATTCAATAATAAGTCGTAGGGAAGCTGCCATCACATGTTTCCAGTATAGAACAGATCAGCCAAAACTCATAAACCAACCCACTATCGCACTTAATTAGTCCAAACCAGAATTTAAAAAATGAATAAATAAATGAAGTCAAACTTTATATTTTGTTTGCGTAATCCCCCACAACAACACCCCCGAACCAGCTGTGCAACCAGCTAATTTGTGACAGCGCGCAGTGAGTATCATCAAGCTCATGCATGCCTCTTTAAATCTAGAACGTCAGTTTTGCCTAAAAAAACATAAGACATAATTAAGAAGTGTTGCGTTCATAATATTTTCATAATATTTTCACAATTAATACCAAGTGGTAAGTTTTTATTAGTTCTAATCAATGGCAGAGCCAGAAATTTAGGTCGGAGGGCAAGATTAAAAGACAAGATTTAAAGTAAAAAGCTAATTAAAAATTTTAATCGTGAATATTAAGAGTATGCAATATACTCGTGAATATTTAAAAGTGACTTAATGACTTGAAAAACTCACCTTGAATGCTTTTAAAAACTCACCTTGAATGCTTTTAAAAACTCAATAGAAACTCTAATAGCTTGTTTGAATGGAGGGGGAGTAGAAGGGAGTAGAGTAGAGGGAGGGAGAGTAAGTTAAATTATCTTATTTGGATTTTTTTTAAGGGGGGAGGGGGAGGGATTTGGAAGGGTTCTAACTATTTCTAACATCTCATTTTTAATTTCCCAAAATTAGAGAGATTTAGAGGGAGAGTAGAGCATAGAAATGTTTGACTAAATGAATTACCAAATTTACCTTTACCATATTAACAAAATTACAAACTATAAAAAAAACTAATTATTTTCCTTTCCTTGTTTAATTTTAAAATATACAAAAACTTTTATTTTTATTTTTATGGGAGGTGTGCTTTATACTGTATTATATATACACTATTTTTTTCAGAGTTCTATTAATATTAGGCTAGTATGATTCCTATTCCGTATAGGCTTATAGTATTAGCAGTAGGTTTTTTATTTTTTAATCATTACTAGATGGGAACCATAGTTTTATATTATTAGAGTTATAGTAGTTTCAGACTTCTATTAGTTAAGGCCGTTGAGTTCTGAAACATGTAGCAGTAAATAGAAAAGTTTTTTTTTGTCTTTTGTGTAGAGGGGCAAATAATACATTTCAATGCAATGTATTGTCATTATTAGTAAAAAAATTGGAAGTTCAGGGGGGCACCTGCCCCCACTCAGCCGCCCCCCCCCCCCCCCCCCCCCCTGATTCTAATTTGAAAATATCATTGAAATTATTTTCTTTTTTACTAGTAAGAACCAATAACGAATCTAGAAAATAGATTTATGGTAATTAAGCTCGACATGAGTAGGGCATTTGATAGATTGGAATGGTCTTTCTTTAAGCAAATGTTGAGACATTTGGGTTTCAATGAGAAATGGATTAGTCTCATGATGGTGTGTGTAAAATCTTTTACTTACTCCATCCTTTTTAGTGGTGAACCAAAAGGACTAATCAAACCAACTAGTGACATTTGACAATGGGACCCTCTCTCCCCCTCTCTCTTCTTGCTTTGCTCTGAAGGCTTCCATAGTCTTGTCTCTTAAGCTACTAGGAATGGTGATATTCGAGGTTTCTCTATTTCCCAAAGAAGCCCAAGGCTAACCCATTTATTTTTTTGGCAAACAATAGTCTTTTGTTTTGCGTGTCCACTCAAAATGAATGTCAGAAAATCATGGATATCCTTGATACCTATGAAAGCATTTATGACCAGAAAATCAACAAAGAAAAAACCACCTTGTTTTTTAGCAAGTCCACCAATGATGACATGAAGCAGACTATCAACTACATTGGGTGTGCCCGAGATCTATTACTATGAAAATTACTTAGGTCTCCCCTCACTTGTGTGGAGGAGGAAAGAAGGCAAGCTTTAACTTCACAAAAGAACATATTTGAAGAAAGATACAAGGATACGAGGAGAAACTTTTATCACAAGCAAACAAGGAGGTATTAATTAAAGCAACAGCTCAAAGCAATCCCTGCATTGAGGTATTAATCAAAGCAATAGCTCGAAGCAATCCCTGCATACTCCATGAACTACTTCAAAATACCTTTGGGTCTCTGCCATGAGATTAATTCTAATTAAGAAATTTGTGGGGCCAAAAGGAGGACCAAAGGAAGATATATTAGGTCAGTTGGGAGAACATGTGCAAAAGCAAAATCAGTAGGAGGAATAGGGTTCAAAGATCTCTCTTTATTAAATGACGCTCTCTTAGCAAAACAAGTATGGCACTTACTCCACAACAATGATTCTCTCCTCTACGGCATTCTCAACCGCAATAGCCTAGTAACAAAGCAATAAAACGACAATAATAATATCATAAAAATGACTATATTGTGGTGATCATCCTTATCTCACGGTCCATGTTTTCATACACACACACACATACATATATATATATATATATATATATATGACATTGAATTTCTTTAGGAGATATTATGAAAGACTTCAATTTTTTTATTTTTTATTTTACAGAGTTATTCTTGTTGTCATGTTTGTAGGCAAGACAATGTTGTAACATATGTCTTAACTAAGAGAGCTAAGTTATCTTTTCCTTTATTAGTAGAGATGGAGTTTGTCCCCCAAACATCCAAAATGTTTATGTACATAGTTGATTTCCAAGCAATTAAATAAAACTATGCTGAACAGATTCTCAAAAAAAAAAAAAAAAAAAAAAAAAATCTGAATTATTGAAACTCCCTGGTTTCTTGTCTTTATCGTGCTAATTGACGTATAGTTCGTGGTTTTCCGGATATCTATGGAGCGTGCGTGCTTATCTAGTGCACAATCTTTTTCTTTTCGTTTTATTATTTAATTTTTTATTAATAAATATTATTTACATTTTTCTTCTTTTTTAAACTTTGGCAAAAATGACTGTATTTTTAGAGAATCTTCGAGGAATATAACTGATTGGCTATGATATTCTATACTGAAACAAGTTATACAAACCAAGAGATCTATGCAGTAAGACTACCAGAGTGGGAACTGTAAAATGATAAATTTTGAATCGCAAATAATGTAAATTTGGTGAGCTTAAACAATAAGGTCATGAATAAATTTAAACAAGTCCATAATAAATAATATAAATTGTACATATATTACAATAATTAGTCACTAATGAACCTACCTATTTGTGAAGTAGATTAAAATAATTTTATAAAATCTTAAATTGATTAAGAAATTACATAATTACATAATTTGCTCTTGTATGATTTCAATTTGTGTTACAATTTAATGAAGAAGTCATGGCTTACAAAAAATTTGTTAGACAATTACAGATACTGCAAGAAATAACTCAAAAATTCAGATATTAAAACTTCTGAAAGACAAAAAAATATTAAAAAATCAAATGATTCACTACTTAGAAATTATTGAAACAAAACAAAATATATATAACTGAAAAAATATAAAAATATAAGGAAAAAGATTGGGTTACATTCAAAAGAATAATCCATGGCTATAAGTTTGCACCTTATCATAAAATATCACGTAAGCGAAGTAGTGAAATAATAATAATAATAATAATATCAACGTTTGAGTTTGAGTTTGATTTTAAGTTTAAGTTTAAGTTGGACTTATTAAAGAGATAGAGTTTTACTTCTTAATAAGTTTGGATTAAACAAAAATATTTTTGTTTAAAAAAATGATGAGTTTGAGTTTAAGTTGAACTTCTTAAAGAAATAAATTTTCTCTCCTCATTAAGTTTGGATTAAATAAAAATAATTTTATTTAAATAAAATGATAATTTTATTTAAATATTGTGCTGTTGTAGAAAATTGTGAGAACTTCGGTTTTATATATATATATATAGATAAGTCCATAATAACTTTAAATATGCTGCTTAAAATTCATTTGTGGATGCAAATCATGCAATATACTACTGTACGATTCACGTTATTATAATACTATTACAAATTTCCTTAGACGATTATGTTATTCTAATATGGCTATTTTTTTAATTAGAGATCGAGGTGCGATCCAAAGAAAAGTCCAGGTCGAGTCAGTTTGTGGTATTTGCTGTCAAAAACCAGAAACGACGGGCCATAATTTGTGAGAATGTCCTCTAGCTAGAAATGTATGGGCTATGGTCAAAGGGAAAACACAGAAATGTTCCAATGAGGTACGGGACTTCTTTTTACTATTTGGACAAATAGTCAAGAACCTCGATCAGAGGGACCTTGAGCGATGGGCGATTTTGGCGTGGTCAATTTGGAATGCTCGTAAAACTTTGAGCAGAGACAAGTTCACCCCATGACAATCTTGAATGGGGCATATGGACTTTTAGAGGAGTACCAGAGGTTGATGTTGTCATGGGTATAGGTTGTTCTAAGTCCGTTTATCTAGACATGGCAAAACGGGTTAGACCCGTTTGACCCGCAACCCGTTTGACCCGTAACCCGATTGACTCGTTTAAAAATGACCCATTTTGATCCATGACCCGTTTTGACCCGCGACCCGATTGACCCGATCCAAACCTGACCCGACCCGCCCGTTTTGCCATGTCTACCAATGATGAGTAGATTGAGATTAAGGTGTAATTTTTATAAAATATTTACCTATTCTTCTTTACTTAATATGTTATGTACTCTATTATAGGTTGTCATTCTTTGCTTGCCACCTTCATTTTCTCTTCCTACTTTAAATAGATCGATACCAAGATTAGTTTCTAAAAAGCTGGAACAAGAGTTGCACAAAATTTGGGTATCAAGTCAAGTGTTTAGTGGTGATTGGTGACAATATCACCAGTGAGAATCTAATTATAGTTAAGGAACTCATAAACAATTAGCAGATTACATCTACTTAAAAAAAAAAAAATTGAAAAATACGGGTTAACTCGACCCGACTCCCAACCTGACTCAACCCGCGACCCGTTTGACCCGCAACCCGATTGACCCGTTTAAAAATGACCCGTTTTGACCCGTGACCCATTTTGACCCGACCCGACCCGACCCGCCAGTTTTGCCATGTCTATGTTTATCGCACTTTGTATAGGGTCTTGCTTTAAGTCCTTTTTCTGCACTATTTTGTAGTTTCTTTCCTTGGTAACTGTCTGTAGATAGGCCTTGGGTTCAGCAGCGGCTCTAGAAATTTTTTCCAGGAAGATCATTAAGAAATTTAAATTAAACAAAAATTTAATTAAAAAAAAAAGAACTTGAATATATTGAGTTATTGAAAAAAAACAAAACACAAATACATGAAATTTTATAATTTCCTTCTACGAGTTTTCATATTTTTAAATCATCTTATGATAATTTATTATCATTTTTCATTATCTATTGTCAATGACTCCATGCAAGTATGACCATTTTATTTTGTTAAGTTTGTATAATATTTTTGTTTTTAGCAATTGTGGTTATATGGGTGTCATTTTTTTAATAAAAATATAGGTGTGCAAGATTTAAAACAAGATGTGCAAAAATATTTTTAAGAGTACATTAAATTAGTAAAGCAATATTTTATATATATATATATATATATATATTTTTTTTTTTTTCCCTTCAAGTCAAGGGGTTCATTTGAACCCCTGAAATGTATGTGTAGCTGCCCTTACTTGGGTTATACTTTTGTTTTTCTGTTACCTATATCAATGAAAGTTTCTAATTAGTTCTAAAAAAAAATAAGAGATCAAGGTGCGATAACAAAAGCCTTCCACCAAAAGAGAAAGGTCATAGATTTGAGTTTAGGAATAATTCTCGGCCAAAATGGCCATATACGGCAAAATATTTAACAATATACCATTGTTTGTAAAATATTTAACAATCTACCACTCTTTTGAAACTCGAGTTTGTCGTGTAACTCGCGTTTTAGAAACTCGAGTTCTTTGAAAAATTAGGGGCTGTTTGGATAGCTTGTTTCCGTAACTTAATTCTCAGTTTCCATAACTCATAATTCAAAAATTGTGGGACCTATAGCAAAAAGGTTGTTTGGGAAATCCATAACTCTGTTTTCATCACTTAATTCTCTAATTTTTGAGTTATGAGTTATGGAAACTGAAAACACACTTTGGCTGTTTTCAGTTTCCATAACTCATAATTCAATGGCAATATTGTAATTAAATGCACATAGGGGACCCACAAACAGTACTCAGCCGCACCTTTTGATCACCTTTTGACTTTTTTTTTCCCTTTCTTCTCTTAGGTTGGCTGTTTGGCTCTTTTTTTTTTTCTTCTTCCTCTTCTTTCACTAGCTCGGTCTGTTTTGGGTTTCTTCTTCTTCTTCTTCTTATTTATTTATTTTTTTTTCCTTCTTCTTTCACTGGTTCAGTCTTCATGTTCTCTCTCTCTTTTTTTTTTCTTTTTTTTTTTTTCACTAGGTTTGGTGAGTTTGGGTACTAAAAAAAGGAAAAAAAAAAGAAAAAAAAAAAGAAGAGAAAAAGCTGCACCGGGTGACAAGTATGGGGCCCACAAATAGTGTGAAAAATATTGGATTATGGGAAGTGAGTGATGGTGCCAAACAAACATGATATTTTAGAGTGATGAGTGATGAATGACAGAAAATGAGTGACCAAAAAAAAGCATCCAAACATGGGGTTAGCCTTCAAATTTGCCGTGCCATTTTTTATGGAACTTGAGTTCCATCAAAACATTTTCATGGAACTTGAGTTTCAACAAACTTAAGTTTCACAAACTCGAGTTTTAAAAAAGTGGTAAATCCCTAATTATTTCACAAACAATGGTAGATCCATACATATTTTACCAAACAGTGGTACTTGACCATTTTGGCCATAATTCTCTCTAATAAATTGGGTGTAAAATTGCCTATCATGGCCTCTTCTTGACTCCGAAGAAGTGTGAACTTTGTATACTCGGTACAACCTTTTTATGGCTAGATTTTCAATTGTGGTTATATTTATTTATATCTTACTAAATTATTATTATTTTTTTAGAAAGGGGCTTAATTATTATGACATCATCATAGTTTATTTAGTAATTTTTGAAAAACAATTCACCATTAGCCCATAATAAATTGTGTATCCCAACTTAATATTATTTAGCGAGTAAATTTTTTTGGGTACTATTAAAAAATCATTTTTTATAATAAAAATAGGGTTATATTTGTAATTCAAATCAATTATGTTTTATTTGTTTTAATTTTTTATTTCAACTAGACAAATAATAAATTATATATTCATTTTCTATCATTTTCTACTTTAAATTCCTTCAACCAAAACAAAAGTAGGAAAATAAAAATAATTTTGTTCTCATACTTTTCTACCTTTTCTCTATTTTCCATCCTCCTTAGCAAATAAAGCCTAAGTACAAATAAAGAGGATTAAGCTCATTTCATGGTGGCATTGCATTTAGGAACTAATGGAAATGTGGGCTGCATCATTCCTTGTGTCAAATCCTAGCAAAGAGGCCATAACGGTGAATTGCCTGGCAAAATCCTTCTATATTTTTTAATTAGATACGAATTTTGAAAATCTAATCATTATAGTATTGCATGTACTTTATGTTATTAACACGTATATAAAATTTCATTCAATGATATTATTTACTATTCGTTCAATAAATTTATTTTTTATACATAACTTTTTACTACAAAAACTTGAAATTTAAACATGTCATTAATGACATAGTTATTGATCTTTGATTTTCTTGAAATTTCATAAGTATAGAGGACATAATAAGAACATATAATCCAATTGTTAGACTTTTAAAATTCACATTTAATAAAAAAGTATTGAAGAATTTTGAAGGGGTTTTTTTTTTTTTCAAATTAGTTTGGAGAGAAACTTTTTCCGAATTATTTGCATAATATCAAAATAAAAAAATAAAGGTTTAAACTTCGAAACAAAGTTACCTGTAAAAGACGAAAACGAAAGTACAATAAAGGTTTGAATTTAGAAACAATGTTACTTGTAAAAGACCAAAACGAAAGTACAATAAAGGTTTGAACCTGGAAACAATGTTTGGTTGCTAAGAAAATTTAGGTAAACAAAGTACAATTAAACTTAAAAGATGTGAGGGGATTTAAGTGTTGCAGTCCTACATTTTCATTTTTTTAAAATTATGTCGGGGACATTTTTGCAACAATGGCCAAAAATGCAAGATTAACCCAAATCTTCTCTTGGGTTTTTTAGAAGTGTTTATTTGTGGAGAATCAAGCCCAAAAATCCAAATGCATAATGAATAAAAGGCTATTAGTGCTTTAACAAGAGAGAAATCAAAATGCCATAATTAAAATACAAGAAAATGCTAAAAAAGTACACAGGTACGAAAGTTGGACAACCAGTCAACGAGAAGAGGAAATTGAGAGAGATTATGAGGAAGAGAGAGAAGGTTCCCCTGTACCCATATTTCCACCCCTAAGGTTCAGAATTGTGAGAATGTTAGCTGGTTAAATGGGCTTTTGCTATAAAGTTTCAGCTCTGAGGGTAGAACATAATTTTTGGTTTTTTAGCTGAAGAAAGACTCTTTGTATTGATCCTCCTATTATTGAGCTGAAGCGAGAGTTTTATATTGAGTTTGGGGTGTTGCTAATGACTGGTTTTTGGGCAAAGAGAAAGGATTTGGACCTCCTGAGTGCTATTTCCATGATTTGGTGTAGTTTGCCTTTTGCTTAGGAAATGAGTTGGTTGCTTTTTACATAATTTTGGAAATAAATGGGGGTTTGCTCTAATTGGTTGCCCTTGTTCAGACATTTCAAACCATTGGGAGGCTCACCTAAGTGAGGGCTAGTAGATGGAGTTGGCCAATGGGAGCCAACTATGTTTAAAGTCAAAAATGGGTTTGAGCAAAAGCTTTAGGCTGTAGTCCGCCATAGCATGAAAGCTCTTTTGAGCTGGAAATTTCAGATACAAGACCTCCTCCATGAGTCAGAGGTGTTACTAGTGTCTCTTGACCACTTGGTAGCACGCATGGGCTGGGCTTATGCAAAAGGTTTGAAAGGAACCGACCTATACCCTCCAAACTACACTTCCTCGATTTCCTCCATATGTTGCATGGGCTTGGGCCATGCTTAAAAGAATAAAAAATAATGTAATACATGAATTGGGCCCATAATGAGGTTAGGCTTAACTGAGCCAAGTTTATAGATAATGTGTCACAAAAATGGGTATCAACAAATTGGTATCAACCATTTCTTGGGCAAGTGATTTAAAGAATTACATGAAAGTCACGGGCTAATCATACAAGAAAACCCTGGGTATGAAGAATGTTGGAAAAAATATAATTTTACATTTCATACAAAACAAGCAGCGGAATCAACACAAGGATCTATTTCATTTATAAGAGAAAACATATAATCTTGAATTTCAGAACAAAGAATAAAAACGTACCTTGATGTTGTGAAAATTCAGAAAACAAGAAGTGAATATTATCTTAAGAAGACCTTCAATCTTTATCCTAATTCCACATAATGCTCAAGATGTGTGGTTTCTCAATCAGTTCTTACATATGTTGATTTTCATTCTGAAAAATTGTATTAAAGAGATGTTACAAAGAAAACTATTTTCTCTTCTTTTAATCATACGTACATTTTATTTGCACAAACAGTTACTTCATTTAATAATTCTTATTAAATAAAAAATTAGTTATCTAATTGGGTTAGCCTTTTGGGCCAACCTAATTGGGTTTTTGTGTGTGGCTCAAGATGAGACCAAAAGGGACAAATAAGGCTCTAACTCCAATGAGTTTCGAGCTTCCATAACTCTTAACAAGTCTACAGTTACCATTAATTATATAACAAGTATTACTATAAAAGTATAATTGCACTCTAGGCCTTATTAATAAACTATATACAAAGACTTTAATATAATATCATTTGGCCCCTTCATGAAACATCCATAGTGAATAAAGTTATAATAAACTGTCAATTTGTAAATCACTCTTTTTATTCATTGAGTCCCTGGTTTAATCTTTTAGTTATTCATATATTTTATAAAATCTAATTTTATTAAATATAAACTTTAGTAACTTTTTACTAAAATAGTAGAGGCCAACACTTGAATAACTAGTTCCCATTAAATTTATTTCAAGAGAATATTTTGTGTCTCTATAAGAAGAGATTATGAATTCTATCTTGAAAATATGTGTTCCCTCAACACTACGTGCTGTTACCTAACATACTGAATTTTGGACAATAAAAATATATCACTTCTGATATATCAAAACAACCTATATTTCATGATCAAATTCACAATCCTCTCAAGATTGAGAGTTTATGAAAATAAAATTCATGAGATTTATTATTTAGTATGACAGTTGTTAATTAAATAATTAATCTCACAAAATTCTAGTTCAATGTGTATTACACACTTAAGACACACCAATACATCAACTAGAAATCGTCACTTCCATGATCAAGACAAATAATTGTAGTTGACGTGTATAATCTTCACATATCAAATGCCAAATTTCATCACCGATTATGAACTATGTTTTTGAGTTTACAAGAAACTTGTGATTTATATATTATGTAACTAAATCACATAAATCCCATACAATGCATCTCAATAACTATATGATAATATCCAATTAGCTCATATATAATTTACAAAGAGTCTCATATAATTAAATAATTTAATTATTTATAACATGCCAATAAATTGAATTTTTGGACATAAACCCTAACAAGAAACAAAGCCAAAAGACCTTTTTTAAAAACATTAAGGCAACTCTATTTGTAATTCTTAAAATCCTATCCATTCATTTCATCAAATGGGTTAGATTTTATCACATCAATATTTATATGAATTATTTAACATAATAAAATCTGACCACTCATTTTAAAATAGATTAAAATGATTTAAAGAATTTTACTGTAATATTATAATAAAAATTCTAGAGTACAAGAATTTAAAAGTCTTCGTTAAGCATTTTTCATAAAACAATGCCCGGTCCAACATTCTTACATATCATCAAAAGCCCTAAAATAATAATAAAAAGGAAACAGAGAAAAGAAAAAAACCTAGAATTTACTGTTAACAAAGTAAATTTGAAGGCCAAAAAACAGATAAATCTCCATGTGAATATTTAAATGACTTCTTCTGTAGTGCCATATATTTAAGTACTGTTCCAGTCACAATTTGATACAAACTCCATTTCTGTCGTGTGACATTAATGAATTAAGGTGTCAAACATCAGAGAAAAAAATAATACAAACAATTACATTGTTAATTATACACACATATATATGACGAAGAAAAGTAAAGACTAATTCTCATCTACCCTCTTTGATAGCCTTACCAAGCATGGGTTTAGAAGCAGTAACTGGTGAATTATCTACGTAACCCACCATGCTTGAACTTTCTGAATAGTCGTAATAGATGCTAACGGTTCCTCTAGCTGCAACATCATTTCTTAAGCTTGTTGGATCATCAGATTTCCAGTCAGTCAAATATCCAGGCTTTGAAGTTACGGTGCTCACTTCAATGTCTCCTAAAAGCATTGCCACCACACGCGACATTGATGGCCGTAATGTAGGGGATGATTGAGTGCACAAAAAGGATACTCCCATCACTTGTTTTACTTCTTCCTCATTGAATTCTGATAATCTATCATCGACAAGATCAACTTCACGGTTGTTTTCATGTAGTTGCCAAGCCTGAGAAAGACATTATGTGTTACCACCAGGCTTCAGAATATAGTGTATAATATAGGCAACAACAGTGAGAATTCCATTTTTTTCAATGAGTTAACTTTCTAAATGTTCACATGTCAAGGAGTTCAGCATATAGTATAAAGGCATTGGGCATTGGCTGAGACTATTCTGATTCTCTCAATGAGACAGCTATATTTTGTAATAGATCTAGACAAATCCAGCTGTTTTCATGATTGTTCCAAGGGTTTCACTTGAATTTGTCATTTTTTCTCTCATATATGCATGCTTTATAAAGTACACTCTTGCATCTCAGTTATTTGTATGTTTATTTCAGGTTTGAAATGTTTGATTAGTTAGGTTGCATCTATTGTTTAACTTTTTCTTTAATTAGATAATGCTTTGTTTATGTTGAATAACAATTATTCTAATTCTTTGGCACAGTTATTTTTAGTATTCCTGTGGAAATGTAATTTTATTTTATTTTATTTTTTGCTTTTTTCTTTTTCTTTTACAAAAAATTGATGGTGACAATATGAATAAATGTTATTTAAAAATGTTTTCTGGTAATTTTTTTTATATTGCCAATAGACTCTAGAAGACTGGTTGTAGGATCCAATGGGTGGGAGGCTTACGCTATCCAAATCCATAACTTAACATCTGAACTCAAATAGGGGGATTATAGGTCCTAACCCATCTGATTCTTTTGTCATTTTCTAATTTTAAATTTTAAATTATGCTTTGGACTAAAGTAGTGTAATTTTATTTTCAGAATTTAACTATGATAAAAGCCATGTATTTTCTTCTTATTAGCGATTCAATGTATCATTTTTCAATTTAGTGAATTTTTGACGTTTTCTTTATGTTTTTCATATGAATAAATTAAGTGATATCTCCATTTCTCACTATTTGGGAAGGAAAAGATAATCCTTAGAGCATTAGTCAAGCACTAGCCAGCTGAAACTAAAATACTGCTAACAAAATCCAAAAAACCTATCATTGGGATAGCTACAAGATAGCAGAAACATCTTTGAACTACATTGCATGGTCAAAATATATTTTTAAATTCCCTCTTGAACTCAAAACGACCATGCATCCAATTAAAGAAAGATAACAACCTTCTATATGCAACACATAAATATGGTTCATACCCATTCAAGAAGATACATCTTTTCTTCTTCTAAGCTTGAGTCTGAATTTCGCCTCCCACTAACTATTTCTAGAGCCACAATGCCAAAGGCAAACACATCGGTTTTCTCTGTAAGGTGTCCACGCATGGCATACTCTGGTGCAAGATATCCACTACACCAGTAACACAATCATATGCACAATAAATTGAATATTAACATAACTAAAAATAAAATAAAATATTATATAATTCTTAGAGACAAGCCAGCTAGCATAGCATCAAGGGTCTTACATGGTCCCTGCAAGGCCAGTGCTTATGTGACTCTTGTTATCATCATATAGCTTGGCCAAGCCAAAGTCTGATATTTTGGGGATGAGATCAGAATCAAGCAGGATGTTACCGGCTTTCACATCTCTATGTACAATTCGAAGTCGTGACTCCTCATGAAGATAAGCTAAACCTCTTGCTACACCCAAGCATATGTTGTAGCGTGTTGACCAACTGAGATTCAAACTTCTTTCTCCTGTCTCATGCAAGCATAAAAATTTAAACTACCATATATATATATATGCACATAAAGTGAGATAGAGCAGCAACAAAGATGTATTCATATACCAAATAATGCTTGATCAAGGCTTTTATTCTCTAGATACTCATAAACAAGGAGTCGTTTATTTGCCTCAACACAACATCCATACAATTTCACGAGGTTACGGTGTTGCACAGCAGATATAATAGCAATTTCAGTGACAAACTGGTTCTTTCCTTGGTGTGATGCAGCAGATAGTTGCTTAACAGCAACTACTCTTCCATCAATCAGTGTTCCCTATTTTGAAATGAGTTTCAAACACAGATATCAAAGAAAATAATTATGAGTTACTCATCAAGAGAGAGAGAGAGAGAGAGGTAATAAAGAAAAATATAGAAAAAAAAAAATTGGAATAGCATTGTGATTCTTTACTGCAGGGCAATTGATGTTAGGTTAAAATATTGAACCCAATTAATTAATTCAATTACCTAAGTTGATTAATTATCCAAATTAGATGCAATGCAATATGCAGTGTGTTTTTTCATAAGATATGCCAATTATATAAAAATATGACTATAACAATTGCAATATATGTCTAAAAGCTCTTGGCAATTGCAACATGTCTAATTTCTCTAAAGTTACATCTAATGGCCAACCTTGAGGCACTGACATAGACGTACACACATTATGTTGTTGTTAGAGTAGGAACTTACCTTATAGACAGGCCCAAATCCTCCTTCTCCAAGCTTGTTAGCTGGATTAAATTCTTCTGTAGCTGTTTTTAGTTCAGCGTAGCTGAATGTGAATGGTCTGACATCTATTCCTAAGAGCTCTGCAATTTCAACATAAACACAGGCTGTAACTCTGAATCCATTGATTAGTAATCAATTTTCTTAAGTTGTGTGCAGAAACTGCGGGATAGTTTTTACTTGTTAAATTGAGAAAGCGTCCCCATGTTAAGCATAAATTATCAATGTGGTTTTTTCTAGAATAGTCATATTATGTGTGCACATGTGCATATGGGCGTGTGTTTTGGTATAAAAGCCTTTGTGAACATGAAACTGAATTGAAGTTGAATATGCAGTATTGTAGTACTTAAACACAACGTAAATCATGCCACCTGATTTCTGGCCAACTCACTAAAAAAATTAGTAAAATAGGAAATATTCAATAATTTTAATACGTAGACTATATTGAAAGAAGTCCAACAACTATCATAAAGGTGCCACTTGATTTCTGGCTTACCTTCATCGTCATTGGTTTGAAGTCGTTTTCTTTCACGGATGATATAGAAAACTATGAAAACAAATAGAATGCCTCCGACACCAATACTGATACCCACGATCAGACCAATCAAATTGCCATTGCTACTCCTAGGACTGGGTATAAATTCTATACAAAAGCGAGGCAGTCAAAAACATGATAACATTGAAGGAAAGCAGTAACTCATCTTTTTTTTTGCATCTAAAATTTTTACATTGTAGTACCTGTTGTAGTATTTGGGACTAAGATTGGGTTGTTGTTGGTGGCACTGATGGCTGAAATAGAAGGTCCATAAGTACCTTGAGCAGGTATGCAACAAGTCCCTTTCCCAGCCCAAAAGAAATGGATTTCAAGATAGTTTTCTGATACTGGAACCACAAATTGCCTCTGAATGCCTTTGAACGATCCTCCGGCTTCCTTTCGTATGTCAAAATCATGTAAATAACGATTCCCCTGATATAAACATACTCAAAACTTTAATAGAAAACCTAAAAGAAGATTAAAAATTTTAAGAGGTACTTTTATAGGAAATCAGGGGAGGGACCAATTCAATTTTTTTATAGACAATATCATTTGAAGAGGAAAACTGATAAGATAGAACACTATAAATACAATTTTTAGGTGCAGTGCATTACGTAATTATTTTTCCCAAAGAGAATTAAGTTCAAATCCAGTTATGTGTTTAAATTTAATAGGAAAACCTAATATAGTGAACCTAAGAAATGGTACCACAATTTTGTCCTCTAAAGCATTACAAGTGTAAATTTAAGAGGTCCATGAAATCAACTAAATAAGTACCAAGAAATCCCCAATCATAGTACACTATTTCATTCCAAACTACACTATCATATGCCGAGTTTAAAGTTTAAATTTATATCTTCATTCCAAATTTATTACTCTCTTAATTGATATAAGTTATTTTTTTATTATTTCTATTAATATTATTTTGGGTACTCTTCTACCTTTTTTTTAAACTCTCTCAACTAAATTCAACTCACTATTTCTTACTAGTGCATTAATTTTACTCCTCTAAACAATTTTTGATGAATAATTTTTATAATTCTCTAGTATTAAAGTATACATCATTATTACTAGTAAATTTTAACCTTATTTTTTTATGAAATATAGAATATTAGAATTCTCATCCCATTTTAGAATTCCATCCTCCTATGCAGGATCCCAATTTTAACATGTTTTATCATGGGTTTAAAAAATGAACCTATCAAACAATCGGAAAAGGTAGTGGTTCCCAGTTTTATGGTTGGACCGATGGTCGAACCGATGATGTCATAATTAATTAATTAATAATTTTAAATTATAAAAATATAAATAATAGAATATGTAATATGTTTAAAACTAAGAATATTTAGTTCTAAATAAATAATTTTTTTTTATAAAAAATGTGAGTTTAATTATCACATCTTTTACTTAGAAAATTAAAATAACAAGTCCACAACTTACATATAGTATTAAAACTATTTAGTATGAAATTACAACTTATATATAGTATTGAAACTATTTAGTATGAAATTAAAAATAAATAATAAATTAGTAATTCTTTCCAAAAAAAAAAATTGCACTATTATTTATTATTAAATTTATATGGATTATTATTGTGCATTTTTTACGTATTATGCTTTGGCTACATTTATTATATATTATTATTATTTATTTATATGATCAATATGGCTAGTAACATGTCACTTAGCTCTTTTCCTCTTTATCAAAGTTCATGAAATAGGAGCAATTGCAACAGTGGTCTAAAATACAAAAAGTGCAAAAATTTACACACAATATAACATAAAAAACACACACATTAGACCTTGTAAATATCTAAAATTACTACAGTAACCATGCATATATGCAAGTTTATTGTAGCTTTGCATCTTATTAGAGCAATTGCATCAGTGGGTGTAAAATACAAAAACTGCAAAAATTTACAAAACATAGCATGAAATAGACACGCATCAAAGCTTGCAAAGGTTTTGTCATGCCCTGAACCCAACTATAAAGATAGGCATGTGACAATCGCCGTACGCTTATAAAGTAAGCACCTTACAAGCGTGCAAGGCCTTTTTAGCAACTAAAATTTATCCTCAAAAATTTTGTAAATAAATTCAAAATACCTCAAACATTTTTTATGAATAAATCTCCAATAATTTAAATGAACAATTCCAAACCTCATGTACATAATGTTAATTGACCAAAAGATATAAGACCATTACAAGACCATATAATCCCAAACTTACTAAGCTTCTTTCATGCTCACAACATAACAACAAAACTTTCAAAACTTGCTATTCTTCACAATCTGAAACTGGATGGGAAAAAAGGGGTGAGTTGACAACTCAATAAGTAACGAAAATCCTAATAAGTTCTATCAAGTAATAGATCTATAAAGTAATAAGATATAATATGAGCCTTCAAAAGTTATAATATGCTATAGGTTTTCAAATATAACTAAAGAAGTTTCATAGTCTTAAAATAATAAGTTGCAAATAAATCACATACTTTAATCTTACAAATATATCATAGATGGTTTAGAAAGTAGTCGGTTTTTCATATATCAAAAGTTATAACTTACAATAGGTTCTAAAAACACATAAGCAATTTTAGTGACTCAAAACAGTTTAAATACTCAAACATTTCCAAAATCACATATATAGTTTTAAGAACTCAAAATAGTTCAAATATTCAAACGTAATTCATATTCTTAACAATCTTATGACTATGGTCACGCTATATCCCCATGACTGGGTATCAGAGTACTAATGAATAACCCCCATTGGCTAGGTATCAGACTACCAATGAATAATCCCCATTGGTTTGGGTATCAGAACACCAATGAATAACCCCCATTGGCTGGGTATTAGAGTATCAATGAATAACCCTCATTAATTTGGGTATCAGAATACCAATGAATAACCCCCATTGGCTGGGTATCAGAATGAATTCATAGTCAAATTGTTCATAATCACATATATGAAATCATAGTTTCTAACAAAATATATCTTATTCAAATACATACATACATACATATATATATATATATATATAATCATATATTCAATATTCAAATCTATTTGTGATATTTCTATAATTCTTTACTTTAAATCAATATAGCTAAAAAAAACAATTAAATAAAATAAATCTTATATTCAATGCTCATATTTATTGGTGGAAATTCTTTATTCTTTACTTTGAATCAGTATAGTTAAAACAATTAAATAAAATACATCATATATTCAGTAATCAGATATATTTGTGATAATTCTTTACTTGAAATCAGTAATACAATAGAAATAAATTGTAACAATTGTAAACAATTTTTAGTAGTTAAAATATGCAAAGATAAAACCAATTAGGATAAGGTTACTAACCTCCGAAAGAAACTTTTCCCTAACATTTCCTCTAAAATCCTTGGATATCACCTAGAACAATTTTCAAATATTTTTACTTAATAACCAAATAATTCAAGAAAAACTTATAACGGTACCCGACCAGAAGAAAGACTATTAAAAATATCCCATAATTGTCTGCTTATCTCACACCAAAATTTCACCTAATCATAATATTTTATATATATATATATATATATATATATATTCTGCCACTATTAATGCCTTAAAAGATAAGGCTATAGTACCTAGTAATATGTCACACTAAAGACAAAGACGTGGGCCATCCTTCAAGTGTTGCACTTACATTATAGCTTCCTTTTTCTTTTTTTTTTTCTTTTTTTTCAAATCCCCTACTTCGGCACTGTTATTTAAAGAATACCTGTGCAAAACACCTAACCCCTTAAAAGAAAATTTGTGGCTTAACAGCATAAATTTTCTGCAGTAGCAGCGTCTAGTTTACCGAAATAAATCCAAACTTTTCTTCGTTTGCATCATTAAAACTCTTGAATAATTAAATAGCTTCACTATTGGCCAAATACCCACATAAGAAAATATTCTAATACCACATAAAGTCTAAATTTGACAGAAAAAAACAAAATTTCTTAAGCTCTTACCTCAAGAGTGCAGTCAATCTTTCTCTACTTCAGTCCTTTGGGTAATCTCCTCTCTCAAAAATCTCTCCATATGCATTGACTTAATAAGCTTATATATAGAGCTAGGGTTTCAACCTTATATTTTTTTTAAAACTCCCTTATAATTAGAAATTATAAAATTGGCCCCACAAAATAAATTTACTTAAATACCCCTCCTTTTAATTTTTTTTTCCAGGTATTACAATCTCCCCCACTTATAAGAATTCAGTCCTTTGAATTCATCACAAACTGAACCAATTTATCATGCTTTCACTGCGCTACTCTAAAGCCACAATCATATTGGTCTATAAAAATTTAGCTCCCGTCACCACAGTTAGAGCAATTAAACTATGAAGAATTCCCCTTTTTAATTTGGCCTATCACTCGACCCGAATTGCACTATAATTTACCTCCACAGTGAAATATAAATTTCAAAATCCACATGTTCAAGTAAACCTAGTAAAAACGATAGTTTCTTCAATAAGTAATCTCCAATAATTCTAAATGGTGAAGGAGCCTCCAAGGTTGTGATAAAAGAAAACCACAATCAAAGTCTACCATAAATCATTATGCTCTAACATCCCAATGAGTTGTATATTACTTCCACTTAAATATAAGTTCAAAACTATTTCACAACATATGCATGGACTCTTCCTTCCTCAAATTTGTAAAATAAAAATTTCCAAGCAAATGGAGCTGTGATGCTTCCGCCGCATAATACAAGACCACTCTAAAATCTCTTACTCAATTACCCATAGTTTAAGAACAACCATATTACAAAAAATATAAGATTCTTTAAAGATATACATATCTCTAGTCTAAATAGCTCTCTAAGTTCCTTTCAATATGAATAAAAGTTCCAAGGCCCATTCGTTTAGATTAACCCCAATAATTTATTTTCCATCAATTATTAATTTCAACAAAATTCCAAGGCCTAAGTAGTCCCCAAAAATTACAACAATTGAAAATCCACAATTGTGAGACTAACCACTGACCATTGAATGCTGGCATCCATTTAATCATATACCTCAAAATTAAGTAGCACATCCAAATTAGGGTTCCAATCTTTCATAAGTTCAAAACTAATTTACAATACATGCGTATATCTTTTCTTCCTCAAGTTTTGTAAAATAGAAATTCCAAAGTCTCCATAAATAATCAATTGGGCATTGATATAAGGGTCTATCTTAATCACAAATTATCTTTGCAAATAAGCAACATTTATTCATCTATAATCTCCAAATGATACTTGGGCTAGAACTCATTGAAGAGTTGGGTTCCTCATAAATATATTTCCTATTATCAAATCACAATCTCTAAGTGTACATCGTCTAGAAGGGAATAGTCCGTGAAGTATCTCAAACCACTATTCCTTTTTTTTTTTTTAACCTCACAAATAATATTGTCCTAGCAGCCTAGAACTTAGAGTAAAATACAGTTTATAATCATTAACCATCTGCCAATATAAAACAAAAGGAACCAGAATTGACTATAATTCAAATTGTAAGTCTTTCAAAACAAACTCTCTTGCCACCCAAGTCCATCAATTCCAATCAAAATATGGTTCACTAATCCAATTCTATAATACCACAAACATTGCTTTCTACACACTTCATGTTCTATTGAGTCAATCAATTATCTCCTATTAGCTAAAATCAAAGAATTTCATTTCTAACATCAAAACTTATTCCCCAGAATATTAAACAAACTTCCAAGTCCATAGAAAAGAAATTGAGGACTTTAAACTTCTAAGTAACAGAACATGTCTCAAAAATATTTAAGGACTACCTCACACATAAATTAGGCTATGGTAACCCATGTAGGTCAACGCTAACAAGAACAATGATTCAAAAGAAGGTCGGTCCTTAACATTAGAATCCAAAGAAGTCCATTGATATATTGCTGAATTCTTTAAACACCCTCAGAAAATAATAACATATTATGTAATGTGAACTACAACAACCAAAATTTGATTTTCCCTTCACACTATGAACTTTCCGATAACTTCCTAACTCCATGTAAACTAAAATCAAGGAACCATAGCTCTAACATCAAACCTTAACCCCTAAATAAAGTTCTGTAATAGTCAATTCCCTAATAATGATCAAGCACTCCAAATTCCGAATAGGACATATAGTAAATTATCATTTAGTAATAAGGACTATGAGAATCCCCTATAGATCAAACTAACCTTAGGTAGGTTGACTATATTTGGCAAAACTATCAAATGAGTTTACAAAAGATCAATCACAAAACAGAAAGAAGGTTTCATTTGCTTGTTCTTTTCTCACTCTCTTTTCCTTTTAATAAGAAGAAGAAGTTTTAATAACCAATCTGATCAATTACAAAATTTTCAAGAATAAAATACACCCACTTAATACCAGTATAAGATCATAGAAGTAAATCAATTAAAATCCTCCCTTTTGTATTTATAAGTCACGTATGCATAACGACATAGAAATAAATATCAAAATCTTCAAATATGACCTAACAAATCATCATATGATGGATCCTCACTTACACTTCTCAACGAGTCATCAAAAGAAAACTATCTGTGATCTAATAACCTTCATGAACAATGACTAAAACCATAATCCCCAGTGCACAAACTTTATTCCAAATCAAATCCTAGTATAAAGTCTGCAAGATCATAACCAAGCTTTGATACCATTAAAATTGTCACGCCCCAAACCCAACTATAAAGATAGACATGTGACAATTGCCGCACGCTTATAAAGTAAGCACCTTACAAGCGTGCAAGGCCTTCTTAGTAACTAAAATTTATTCTCAAAAATTTCGTCAATAAATTCAAAATACCTCAAACATTCTTTATGAATAAATCTCCAATAATTTAAAGGAACAATTCCAAACCTCATGTACATAATGTCAATTAACCAAAAGATATAAGACCATTACAAGACCATATAATCCCAAACTTACTAAGCTTCTTTCATGCTCACAACATAACAGCAAAACTCTCAAAACTTGCTATTCTTCACAATCTGAAACTGGATGGGAAAAAGGGGGTGAGTTGACAACTCAATAAGTAACGAAAATCCTAATAATTTCTATCAAGCAATAGATTTATAAAGTAATAAGATGTAATATGAGCCTTCAAAAGTTATAATATGCTATAGGTTTTCAAAAATAACTAAAGAAGTTTCATAGTCTTAAAATAATAAGTTGCAAATAGATCACATACTTTAATCTTACAAATATATCATAGATGGTTTAGAAAGTAGTCGGTTTTTCATATATCAAAAGCTATAACTTACAATAGGTTCTAAAAACACATAATCAATTTTAGTGACTCAAAACAGTTCAAATACTCAAATATTTCCAAAATCACATATGTAGTTTTAAGGACTCAAAATAGTTCAAATATTCAAACGTAATTCATATTCTTAACAATCTTATGACTATTGTCACGCTATATCCCCATGACTGGGCATTGGAGTACCAATGAATAACCCCCATTAGCTAGGTATCAGACTACTAATGAATAACCCCCATTGGCTGGGTATTAGAGTACCAATGAATAACCTCCATTGGTTTGGGTATCAGAATACCAATGAATAACCCCCATTGGCTGGGTATCAAAATGAATTCATAGTCAAATTGTTCATAATCACATATATGAAATCATAGTTTCTAACAAAATATATCTTATTCAAATACATACATACATATATATATATATATATATAATCATATATTCAATATTCAAATCTATTTGTGATATTTCTATAATTCTTTACTTTAAATCAATTTAGCTAAAAAAAAAAAATTAAATAAAATAAATCTTATATTCAATGCTCATATTTATTGGTGGAAATTCTTTATTCTTTATAGCATAAATTTTCTGCAGTAGCTGCGTCTAGTTTACCGAAATAAATCCAAACTTTTCTTCGTTTGCATCATTAAAACTCTTGAATAATTAAATAGCTTCACTATTGGCCAAATACCCACATAAGAAAATATTATAATACCACATAAAGTCTAAATTTGACAAAAGAACAAAATTTCTTAAGCTCTTACCTCAAGAGTGCAGTCAATCTTTCTCTACTTCAGTCCTTTGGGTAATCTCCTCTCTCAAAAATCTCTCCATATGCATTGACTTAATAAGTTTATATATATAGCTAGGGTTTCAACCTTTTTTTTTTTTTAAGACTCCCTTATAATTAGAAATTATAAAATTGGCCCCACAAAATAAATTTACTCAAATACCCCTCCTTTTAATTTTTTTTTTTTCCGGGTATTACAGGTTTGTAAATATCCAACTTGCTATAGTAACCGCATATATATCCAAAGCTTTGCATTTTATTTTTTTAATATTTTTTTTCTCTAACTTCTCAAGTAACATTTTCTGTCTTATCCATCAACTCCATCTCTTCTCCTCCTGACTCTCTTCCATCTCTATCTCCTCCATACTAATCATCAAATCTAGATAAATCATCAAACAATCCTAGATCTAGATCTTAACTCATCAAACCCGTATGGTTTTCTTAAATCTAAATCTCAAACTCATTAAACCCATTTACAAAACCATATCATCAAACCCATATACAAATATATGTGAATCATCAAAGAAGAAGAAGCAGCGGCTATAGCAGTAGCCAAAAAAAAAAAATGACAGCAACAATAGCAAAAGAAGAAGCAATGGCAGTAGCAGATGAAGGAAATGGAGCTCCAACCATGGAGGTTTGCCTTTGTGGTGGTCATGTAAGTTTCAGCCATGACAATGGAGGTCCAGCCATGGAAGTTATGTGGTGGTCAGAAGAGAAGAGAGTTGAGAGATGAATGAGAACGTTTGAGAGATGAGAGATAACGTGAGAGAGATAACAGAGAATGTGAGAAGAAATAAAGGTAAAAATAATAATAATAAATGAATAAAAATGATTATTTAAATAAAAAAGTGTGTATAATAGATAGTCTGATGCGAGTGTTTTGTAAAAGTGGTAGGGTAAAATTAAAAAAATAAGTTTTTTGCTAAAATAGAAGGGAAATTTTACGCATGCTAATCATAATGCTCTTAAGTAGTATAAAATACATGGTTTTAAAAACGGACCGACTGGTTTGACCAGTTCAACCAAAACCGGACACTAATCTGGTCCGGTTGCTTATCGAAAATGTCCCAAAAAGTAAAATTAACCGGAATCAGACAGTTTGACTAGAGAAACTGCCAATCGGGACGACTCGACTGGTTATGGACCGGTCTGCTTAAAATACCAAAATGCAGCAATTTTGACTAAATAGTAATGATTTGAACAACAAAGCAATCAATCATGACCATCCTTCGCTACTGAAAAAGAAAAAGAATAGAAAAAAAGAGTAGTTGAGGAGAGGGATTCTTCAATGGAGGCACCATCTGACTATCTGAGCACATACAAGCATGTCGACCAAGACAACTTAGACAAGTTTTAAAAAAAAAGAGAAGCAGATCTAAGTTGAGAGAGAAGGGAGAAATAAACTTTAATAAAAGAAGTGGGACGACCGAAAGGTATTTGGTGAAAATAAGGGGAAAATTGCAAACTAACACCAATCCCTAAATAATTTTGTTAGTTAGCATTGTTTCCAAACTATTTAGGAAGCTAACATCTCGATCTCAAGAGTGAAGACACCCAACCCATAAATCAAGCCCCCGATCTCAAGAGCAAAGCAAAAACGCAAAACCTTAAAATAACGATCTCAGAATCGAAGCAAAAAAATCCAAACCCAAAAATCATGATCTTGGCCCTGGGTTTGACAATATCGGCACTGGAGCTGCTTGAGTTTTACGATCTTAGCTTCAGTTTGACGATCTTAACATCGGAGTGGCTTGGGTTTGACGATCTTGACACCGGAGCTTGGATTTGTTGATCTTGGCACCAAAGGTTTGTTGATCTGGGTTGTGTTTTCTGGTGCGTTATTTGGGTTGTGTTTTTCAATTCGTTTTCTGTGTTGTGTTCTCTGAGTTGGTCTACAGTGGGAAATGGGTTTGAAGAAACTTGAGTCTTATAGACTCGAGTTCCACATCAAACTCGATTGTAAACAACTCGATTTGCTATGGTGATCTCGAGCCTTGAAGACTTGAGATGCTAGTTTCCTAAATAGTTTGGAAACATTGCTAACTAACGAAATTGTTTGAGAAATAAGGTTAGGTTGCAATTTTTCTCAGAAAATAGGTACGTTGGAAAGTGGGGTAGGTGGGGTATTAAATGGTTAATTATTAGAGGTTTTTGTTTTTTTTTTTTTTTTTCAATGTTGTCTTGTAGTCATATACTAGTGTCATTCTTTTGGGGGTTTGTTTTTAGCTCTTGGGCTTTTGGCAACCTTCGGGCTATTAAAGCTCATCAAATTTAAAATAAAAAAAAACTTATATACGGTGTGAAAAAACTTAGGAGGCAATAAAAACTTCGTTTGAAGAAAATGTTGAATTCTAAAACAATTCATCAATAAGATGATGCAACCCTGGCTTTCAAAAAGAGAAATAGTAGGACCACACTATTTTATACAATTTTGACCACAACTTGCCACGTAGCGAGTTGTGAGTGGTAGATGTGTGGTGGTGGGTCCTGACCTCTATTACTCACAAATCGTCACATGACAAATTGTGGTCAAAGTTGTATAAAATGGTGCGAGTCTAGCATTCCTCTAAAAAAAAAGAAAAAAAAAAAAGAAAGAAAGTTGACAGTGAAAACCTGGATATAAACGTCAAACACACGCTTCCCGAGACTTTTCCAAGTGTTATTGTCGGGAAAAGCTGATTCCGCAAACTGAAGATACACTGTATAGTTTCCATTCTGGAGCCCTAAGCCATAGTATCTTAATGATGAAGCAGACAGCCTAGCTGTTTGGTACAGCTCTGACCCAAATGCATTCGTGAATGTTGTGAAATTAGACAGTGATGTTTCCACCGGCACAAAAGTAGTATTCCCCAAAAAATATCCAACATTGCTAACTGCCCATCTGTTTGAGTTAGTAACATAATATGTAGCTGGACCAAGAGTCTCATTGTCCCTCTCATACAGAGTTTGAGTAGAAGTTGTAAGCTGAGGACCACCACACTTAATTGCAAACTCAGAATCTGAAATTCATATGAAAGAAATACTTATCGATATGTAGGCTCAGGAAAGGTGAAAAATTTACACGGTCACATCATGCATATACTAACGTGTACTGTTCATAAGCATGTTATGTATTTCAATACCTGACAAGCTTGAATTTAGAATTCAAATTTAAGTCTAATAATCTAATACAAAGTTTGGTGCATTTTAATATTAAAATGATTACATAAATTAATTAAATAATAAGTTAGCCAATATAAATGAAATAAAAGTGAAAGTTTCATGTGATTAATGAATCATAAGTGAGGAGTTAATATTTTAGTAAAAATCTGAATTCTACATTGATAAGAAGAGACTAGAGAAAGTCCTTATGTGTACTATGAGTAATTAATTTGTACTCACAGAGTACGATAATGTGGTACTCATTCTTTTTATATAATACTAGGTCTTACTAATTAAATTTATTATGAGATCTACATGTAAGAGGAGAAAATGCAATGTTGTTGTACTCCATGAGTACCTGATGATTTTCCTTGTACTGTAGTCATGTATATACGATAAACATTTGAAGTTGGATCACTTGCTTTCTTTTTAGAAACACCTACTATAGAGTAGAATATTCTCCTTATTTGGCATTAATATACGCTATTCATCCTCTGTGATGCAGTTCTATGGCTGAGTGCAAACCATGGAGCACTACCTTAAGTGCTAAGTCACAACTCTCTGCCCTTGAGGGTCATCCCCTTCCAGATCCAACTAAATATTGTTTCCTATTTGATTCTTTATAGTACCTGACTTTAACTCATCTAGTCATTGCCTTTGTAGTTCATCATGTTACTTGAGTAACCGCCCACCTCGTACTTACCACAATGAAGTGCATTCTGCGCTATCTTGAAAGAACAATGAAGCTTGGTTTGGCTTTCCTCGTACTGTTCATGGTAGTTTTGCTCTTCATGCCTTCTTTGACACTGACTTGACTGATTGTCTTAACACTCGGCACTTCATTTCTGGTTTTTGTGTTTTCCTGGACCTCAACTTGATCCATGGGATGTCAAGAAACAACCTACAGCGTCTTGCTCATGTGCTCAATCTGACAATCAGTCACTACCTCAAGTTTACGCTGAAATCCTCTGGATTACACACCTTTGCGAGCTCCATGCTCCTATCATCTTGCCTGTCAAAACTCCACTTTGACAACCTTAATTAGCAATACCTACATGGCATCCGGCTCCATTTTTCATGCTCACACCAAGCACATTGAGCTTGGTTGTCACTTCATAAATTTTTCCCATCTGACAGTCATAATGTTTAGTATCTTCCCTCCACCAATAAAACTGCAAATCTTTTAACTAAGGGGCTTCACCAGCATTGGTATGAGCTATTGAATTCCATACTTATCCTCCCTAGATGGCTGAGATTACGTGGGGATGTTAGGCAGCCCCATGATTGATGTTTTGTTACATACATTTAGGCCTCTATTTAGGCCCTTATTTGTACCTAAATTCATGCACATCCCTCATACCTTATAAGTAATGTGTATTTGCCCCAAAGAATATATATGTATATACAAGTAATGAGTATTTATTCCCTAGTTGAGATAATTAAAAATATACAAAATTACTCAAACTTACAATACTCACAAATTCCAGAGCCTTGATAGCAAGGAAAGCTTCGTTGGAGACAGTTTAATCCTGAGGGCAAAGCACTAAAAACAGAAGAGAAACACACTAGTTATTCAAACCGCTATATCTGATTGATACATATATTCTTATTGGGATTAAGATTTCACCCCTGTAATGGAAAATGGTCCCTTAGTGATATCTACTACCTATAATAAAAAGAGTGAAGATGCATATGAATAGTGTTTTGGTTTAAAAGATTCCGGTGAGTCAGTCTATACGCACCGTTTAGTGTTTTGTTGTGCAAACATTTTGTTGAGCCAAAACGGTTCATTTGAAGAGAACAATAAAACTCATTGAAGAGATTGGAATTATATGGAGGGAATAGCAAATCTCGGGGAAATGGTACTTTTATGTTCATTACGACACAAGTTTTGTATTAGGAAAGAACCAATTGCTGCACTGCACAGAAACCAAAGCCAAACAAAATCTCTCTCTAAGTTTCAAAGAAATTCCTCTGCTGGAGAACTTCTGAGCCCACCGATCCAAAACACCACCATAGCTGTCTGTCCATAGTCTCTTAAACCCATAACTGGAGATGCAAAGAGAGAGAGAGGAGGGGAGGGACATGAACTATTCAAATTTAAGACTTGTAGTCAAACTTTTGTTCTAATATCAAATGCATATTTCAGTTTTTTAAAAGCTAACGTAGAGCATGCCATATCATCAATTTGTAAAATTTTGTAAAATAGTTTGTAACTCTAGTGTTACTCTTAACTTTTTTATTAACAACACATTTTTAACTTTCCCAATGTCTATCTTTTAGGCCTTGTTTATTTGGGGTGATTTTAAGAGGGATGGAAAAGGGGGAGAGGAAAGTGGAGAGAAAATGATATTTTGGGGTGTTTGGTTGGAGAAGAAATGAGAGGGATTTTGATGGGGCTTGGCCATTTTCTCTCTAGGCCCACCAAAATGCATTCCAAATCAGGGAGAACATGCAAGCAAAAATGGGTGTGTTAAGGACAAATCACAGTAAGTTTCATGCCATGTTGAAGCCATAAGGCCCATAAATCGCCATCGTATATCCCTTGATTACAACAGGCCAACCATTCATTGGATTTACGGACGTCACCTTCATTCGCACCGCTCAACCTCTGCCAATGGTCCTCCACTTGCATCATCGTCCTCTACAATCACCGATTTGGAGCTCCAATCACATGATCTACAAATGGTGTTTGAAACTTTGCATGTCGTTTCTTTGAAGAGGGTTTCTTAGTTTTCTTTTTAGAAATATTGCGTGGGTTTTTATTTTATTTAGTTTGTGCTTGTTTTTATTTGGTGAGTGGATTTTATTTTATTTATAGGTTGTGCATCAATTTTTTTAATAAAAAAAATTTGTTAGTATTTAGACCCCCGAAACGCACAATGTTTAACCTAATTTTATTGCCAAGTTGTTACTTAAGTCAATTATGAAGGTATTAGGTTAAACATTCATTATACATATGATGCAGCAAAAAAGTAAATAAGACACAGATATGATGACCTAGGAAAACTAATGAAACAAATCGGTTTCAAGATAAAAACTTGGGGAGAACCATCCCAAGAAGAACAGCCCACTTTATCAAATAGAAGTTTTCAATTGAGAATATTGAATTCATAGTAAACTTAACTATGATTATCAAACCTAGCTCTGAAACCCTCAGACTTCTTTAATGTGGACCTCCTCCAACATGAACCTCCTGTTCATTCCTTTGATCTTTAGCATGCTTGATATCTGAAACTTGGGCTGCAACTTTGTTCTACTGGTACTGAAATTCTAAACGTTTAATGGGCTGATGGGCTTTATTAAAAATTTTGTAGATCAAATCTCGATCGGCCTAATTTTCAATTTTCTGAACCTGTAGCTTTATATGTTCTTGAATTTTGACTTGTAGCAGTTTGAGCAGTGTCTAATATACTTCATAGACACTAAGATCTCTTCCTAAACAAGTTGATGTACACCGTTTGCCAACAAACAACTCATTTAGAACTGAAACTTTTATATCTAAATATTTAGAATCTAACAAAATTAATTCTAGCCTTTTATGAAAATTTATGTATACGGGTATTAGGGTAAATTTATATAAACCATATTTTTAATCCGCTCACTTTTCTCCTTAACCAAATAAATGAGTTTGTCATCCCTCTACTTTTCTATCCTTCCAACCAAACATACATCAGAGAAAACTAAAATCTCTTCTATCCCTGCACTTTTCCATCCCCTCTCATTTTCTATCCTCCCACTTTTCCATCTTTCCAATGAAGTCTACACGGCCACACATGCCTTATCTTTCTAAGCATACAAAAAAACCTTCCCAATTCCTACATGGTTACACATTCTCCCTTCTCTTTCTCTTCCTCACAGATATCTTCTTATTTGCTCCCATTGCATTGTGTTTAAGTTTTTAAATGTTGGACATTAAAATTATCTTATTATTTTTGTACTTAATTGCTTGCATGTTTGGATGACCATTACATTGTTGTTTTTTATAATTGTTGCCATTTTTAAATGGTTATCTTGTGTTTGAACAAGTTGCATTCATGTATATCATTACACGTTTACTTGACTGCATTGTACTAGTTACTTTCACCTTAGCTTATTCCACTTGACTTAAACTGTAGGGTCTAATGCATGTTGTACAAATGTTTTAGGAAACAGGTTGATAGTTTTCAAGTATGCAATAGTTCCTTAGTTTAGGTGTGAGTAAGTTGTTTCCAACTGTCATTTAAGTTTGGAGTATCTTGGAGGGGAGATTTTAACCATCACATTCTTCACCATATTATAGTATTAGAGAGTGGATTGGTTTTGGAAACCATTTGGAGAAAAATCACAAATCCATGCAGATTTGGTGGCATACTGTTGGCCGTCTCAACACGTGTACTTTGATACTAGGTGAAGAAAGGACTCGATGAAGTCGATTGCTAGCTAAAGCTTGGAAGGCTCAAGAACTCCAGGGGATATAAGTTTGGTGGGTTTATGGTCATTCTTGTATTGAAACTATTTACTATTGGAGATTCAATGGTGACACTGCGAAGAGATTTTTTGGCCCAAGTTCTCAGATTTTCCTCTTCGTAAACATTTTTTGGTGTTTATATGTAATTTGTTTTATTTTTTGCATTTTCATATTTCTCTCTATATGTTGTAGTTCATATTTGTATATGCTTGCAATATGAAATTTGGAATCACTTGTATTGGATAACAAATTGCTAGTTTAGGACCAAAAGTGATTAGACCGTAAAACTTGATTTTGGGGGTATAAACATTTTCTAGGGTCTAAACATTTCATTGAAGTATTGAACATTAATTCTTTCTGATGTAGGAAACCCCAATTCTTAATGATAACTCGATTGTAATAAAATAAAATACTAATAACCTATTAAGACCTAAAATAAAAACATTGACTAGTAAAAGTACAAATGTACAATTGACTTTGTAAATGGACAAAATGGGCTTCTGCCCTTTTCGGGCAAATTAATTAGCCTTTTGCCCTTCTTCCCAAACTAAATAGGAAAATATCCCTCTTTTGAAAATCGAGTTTTTCAAAATCGATTTAAGCTCTATAGTGACGTTTTTAAGAACCTATAGTAACGTTTATAAAGACCTATAGTGGCGTTTTGTAACTTGATATCCATGAAATCGAGTCTATAGGTTCTTAAAATGTCATTATAGGTCCTTAAAAACATCACTATAGAGCTCCAGGAATTTTTTTTTTTTTAACTCGATTTTGAGAAACTCGATTTTCAAAAGATGGGCATTTCCCTATTTAGTTTGAGAAGAAGGGCAAAAGGCTAATTAATTTGCCCAAAAAAGGCAAAAGCCCATTTTGTCCCTTTGTAAATTAAATAAAACTAAACGACAATAATTAGTTCCTTGCTGTTCCTGCGTCACCAGGGTGTGGTCAAAGAGAACAATCCAATTTTTTTCTCTCCCCCTACAAGCATACACAGTTTTTAGGAGTTTCATCGAAGGCAGAGCCTACCTTCTTGGCCAAAAATCATTGAGGTGAAGATCAAGTGTTTCAAGATTTTTTATTTGCTTTCTGTATGTAAGCTTCAAAGGTTTGTGGTTTTTTTTTTTTTTTTTTGAGAAGGGTCTGATTTTTTATCTAAAATAGTCGGGTCTAATAGTCGGAGACCCGCGTGTTGTGCGTTATAAGTTTTTTAGAGTTATATCATAAATATATATATATATATATATTTATTATTATTATTGTTTTAGTATTGTCTATGTAACTTATGTAAAATTTTTATATGATAAAATTATCCAAATCATATTATATAATAGAAAAATATTATATTCTCTATAATGCAATAGACTAACATTTAATAATCAGAGAGAACAAAAAATAAAAAAACACAAAACACAAAACTAAATTGTATTAACTCAAAGTAGAGTTCTTAAAAATTCAAAAAATTAATAACCTAAAGCAGAGATGCAAGAAAAATTAAAAAAAAAAAAAAAAAAATCTACCAAAAAATTGAGAGAGAGAGAAAAAACTTTTTTTTTTTTTGTGAGGGAAAATTATGCATATAAATATAGAATAGAAAAGATAATGAAAATTTTATAATAAGGTGATAAGAATAAGAAGAAACAAAATAAATGAAGATAAAGAGAAAGATGAAGAGTGATATTAAGGTAAAAGGTAGTAGGGAGATGAAAATGTGAAAGGAATAAGAAATGTTGGAGAAAGTGTAAATGTTATAAAAAATGAGTATGATTTTATAAGGAAATTTTTATTTATTTGTATTTAATTAAAACAATATATATATATATATATATATATATATATTGCAACATGAAAAATGATAAGCCCTATCCATATAACTACATTAAAGTTACTTTATGATGTTAAGTTAACAAAACGAATTGGTGGTTACGAGAAAGCTAAACATTTAAAAAAATAAATAAACCTAAAGAATACTAATAACAAAAACTTAGCATAAATCAGTACTTAATTTTTGAAAGTCAAGAGGCTACACATACAATCCAACGTACATCATTGCCCAACAATGTTTCAACTCACCACACAAAAAAGTAATCATGCAAATGAACTTTGAAATATCCATTTGGTGTTACGATCGATGTTATGTAGGTTTCAGGAAAAAATATGTAGTAATGGTAAATTAAATAACAATACTATTCAACCACTCAGATTTATCACGATATGAGGAGAACATGAATGCATTATAGACCCCTTTGTTCCTTATGACCCATACAAAATTTAAACTATTGGAATTAAGATGAAATAGATTTTTAAATATATAAATAGAATAGTTTTTGTTAGAAGTCAATCACGACACATGAGGAGAAAAAAAAAAAAAATTCAAATGAAAAGATAACTAACCAAGTCTAAAAGGAATTTCATAGAACAAATGTCATGTTGTACAAAAATAACATATATAGAATAACTAAATAGATGAATTTAAAGCAACCCAAACTAAGAATTTAAAGAAAAACACATGTAATAAAATTAACAATTAAAGAGAAAAAAACTTAAATCACAAAACTAAATCACATCAATTTAATATAAAGTTCTAAAGAACATAACAATTTATCAACCTAAAGCAGAGATGCAAGAAAAATAAAAAATCCACAAAAAAATTAAGAGAGAGAGAGAGAGAGAGAGAGAGAGAGCCCTTTTTTGTAAGGGAAAAGCATGTAAAGAATGGCAGAGAGAATGACAAATTTATAGTAAAATGGTGTAAATAAGAAAGGACAAAAAAAAGGAAGATGAAGGGAAAGATAAAGAGTGATATTAAGGTAGACGGTAGGAGGGAGATGAAAAGGTAAGGTAGAGGTTGTTAAGGTACTTTTTTTTACATCTAATTTTATTTAAGTATCACCTATTTACTTTCAAATACACACACCCTATTCTATTCAAAGTCCAAGAATACTTATGCTTGGCAATATTTGAAAAGCCCATGATTCAAATCCATGGAATCCATAATCCAAGCAAATGATTCAAACCCATGGCAATTCATTCATCCAAAGCCCAATTCTCATTAGCAATATCAAAAGCCTAATTCTCATTGGCAATATCAAAAGCCCAATTCTCATTGGCAACATCAAAATCCAATTTTTATTAGCAATATCAAAACCCAATTTTTATTGGCAACATCAAAGCCCAATTCCCATTGGCAACATCAAAAACCCAATTTTCATTGGCACTACTTTATCAAAAAGAAAAGAGCCCAAGATTATCAATGCTTGGCAAAGAAAAAAATATCATGTTAAAATGTTATTGTGGCAAAAAAGGACCATGCCAATTATCTTATGAAGAAACTCATTGAGAGCTATCTTGAGGATTATGTTCTCGTATTATGAACCCATGAAATACATGGACATCATTTTGCATCATGACATCCATAATATATACCTTCTACACTCGTGGTAAAACATTCAAACCCACAAGTTCATCATCTAAATTATTAGAAACAATGAACGTTGCAATATGTAATTCATCATAGTAAGTGTTATTTACAAAAGTGTTTTGAAACTTGTCCTATTGTTTCAAACATTACAATTAATTGTCCAAAGGCCCATTGCAAGTATTTATGAAGAAACCCAAAAAAAATGTTTACTAATAAAAGTCCATGAGGAATAAAAACCCATGGCAACATACGTACACAACTTAGCCCTTGTGAGCAAGAAACACCAGCAGAAGGCAAAGAAGAACAGCTCCTGTTTAGTCTTAACCAAAAAGAGCAATTAGGGACTCATACAAGGGAACCAAGTCTTTGAGAATGAACTAAAGGCTGTCCCCCCCTATTTTCTGTCACCTCCACCTGACGTGAACAGTGCCCAAGGGCTATTACATCAGCTGAAGCCTAAAGAATGATAGAACTCCATCATCTTCCCCAAAACTGCACCTCCAGCGGAAGGAGAGCTGAAACCAAATTGTTCAAACTCTAACAAATTGATGTTAAAAATGCTAAGAATGTTTAAAATGTGATTCATGTGCCAAGCCCATGAATCCTAAAGGGGGAAAATTGGGAATATGTGGTTTGGAGGGCATAAAGGGATCTCCAGCGGAACTCCCTGAAGTAGACTAAAACTTCACACCTGGCTTAGGGTGTTAAATCTTACTTCTCAGGAGTCCGAATCTCAATTGCAGCATTAGGATTCACTCATGATACACGCTTGAAATCACAATAATCAAGCACAGCCCCAAGAATCCTAGCATTTAATGCAAAAAACTTTAAAATCTCATCATTACCCAAAAAGGCAAAGCAATCCCCTAAATGGATTTTCCTACTTTTGAGCAAAAATCCCAGGGAAGCTTGACTCTGATTCATCACCTCTGAGTGGCCACACGTTTTTTGGAGTTTTGTCAATAAATACTTCTCTAAAAACTCCATTATAAAAGCACAAGCAAGCTAACCAAGGAACCAACTTAGCCACCCTCCTGAGATTTAGAGACTTTGAAATTCGTTGGCTATTTTTCTGGTGGTTCAGCTCTCTCTTAGCTCACCACCCATCATCCTTAACCTAGACCCATCTAGTCCCAGATATCCTTCTCCCCCCTTATACTACCATAACTCATAAATGTCTTCTAGTGAGTCACAAACAGCCCATTACTCACAAAAAGACTTCAGTCTCAGCGTCTCTCCCATACCACTCACTCAAAAAACAGACCTCATTCCACTCGTCCATGCCTTATAAACACACACCCACCAAAATTTTAGCTAAATATTTGCTGCATTGAGCTAGGGATCTTTCTCTCCCTTCACACCATGCCAATTAATCCTCCTTTTCTTTTTCCTATGGAACCTTTAATGCTTACTTTTTATTTTACTGTAGAAGGATATGATGTATTCATAATGATCAAACTCTTCCCTCACATTAATCTAATAATGGCTGAAAGCACAATAAATTCTCATTGAATGAGACACATAAAGACCTAAAATTTGCTTAAATTTATCTAATTATTGATTGTTGGACAATGTAATTTTACTCCTGTTGTTGGACAATTTATCTCTTTGGACTCAAGTGAAACATTACCCTTACCGCAGGAGAATTCGTTTTCCCTTGGACTATCAAAACAGGACCACTAATATACTAATTAATTATTGTAACGTATTTTTTATTGGGCCTTTGTTGTTGTTTTGTTAAGTGCAGTTCTTGTTTCTTCTTGCTTGGATAGGCTTGTCATCACATTGAAAGCCTATAGGTGTCATCTCAAGAGCCCATAGTTGAGCCTTGGTTTGGTTTCCCAACATTTCATTCAGAGGCTTAAATTTCCCCGTCAACAGAGGTTTGTGGGAAGATGAAAAGGTAAGATATAGAAAAAGGTTGGAGAAAGTGTAAATATTTTAAAAAAATGAGTAAGTGTTAAAAAAATTATAGGAAAATTAGAAAGAAAAATGATAATGACGTGGACATTGATGTGGCTCAGATAGAGCGCAGCAACAATAAATGTTACATTTCAGTTTTTAGATACATATAAATGTTAAGATTCATGTAAAATTATCACTTGTCACTATTGCAAAACTAGAAGTAGATCTTCATTTTTATTCCACTGTACATGATATATATATATATATATATATGAGATACATAATATGTCTATCCAACAAATTCAACCATATAAATATAGCACAAATAGATTTACCTACCTGTAGTTTGAACTTTCTATTGTGAAGTTGTTGGCAACTAGATTACTGCAAAGTACACGGTTTCATCATCAGCGATAGAGAATGGAAGCCAATTTTCATAATTCTAGGTTTCTTTAATGATTGTTAGTGTTAGATTTATGGTTAAGTGATTAAATTCACAATTTTCTAATAGTTTAAGCTTTTTGGATAATCGATAATTTAACATAGTATCAGAGTAGGAGATCTTGAGTTCGATCCCTGACTTTACTCTACTTTCCATTTAAAATGTTAAATTCTCATTTGTTGGACCCCCACTTATTAAGAGGAAGTTTAGGCCCACAAGTGAGGGGGAGTGATAATCGGTAATTTATCAGTTAGAAAAATAAAAAGTCAAGAACTGTAAGTTATAGAATGTTGGAAAATTCAAGTACCGTACACAAACAATGAAGTAAACAATAGCGAACATACAGTTGTAAATTTTGTTGGTTGACCCAAGAAGGAAAACTTCCGACCAAATAATTGTAAGACAAGTCACTGCAAGTATAACACAATAAGGATGTTAGGTACATGATTTTGCGTAAACAAAGCCATGTTCTGTACTAAATGGGTATTAGTCAAATCCAAAACATCTAATTTTTGTTCCAAAAAAAGAAAGAAAGAAAAAAAAGCAGCTTCTAATTTCACACACTTCTAATAATGTCATACTTGTCTGTGTCGTTAGCTACGCATGGGAATTCATATCTATACTATTATTTAAGGGGCTTTCCCTCTTTGGATTCCTTATTTTTTTAGTTCAAAAATGCCCCTACACTTTTATGTTTAAGTAAAAACAAAATTAAAGGACAATTCGGTAAAAATGTAACTCTAACTTCCACTAAAACATTGCCTAAAAAGTAGGACTATTCTCCTGTAAATTTTCAAATTGTTTTATCCACTTATAAATTAGATTCATTCTAAAAAAAAAAAAAAAAAAAAAAAAATTATATATATAAAATAAAAACATGGGTTTTTTTTCGCTAAAAAAAAAAGCCTCATCGCATGCGCATAGCGCGTACGATGAGGCTAGTATACATTAAGTATAAGTAGACAAATCAGTTTTAAAAAGGGATTCAATAGCAACTAAGCAGCAATCAAAATTACTTTTTCTGTAAAGGGTAAATTATAGTTTTAGTCCCTGAAATTTGGTGTAAGTTCAATTTTGGTCCTTAAGTTCTAAAAGTTTATATTTTGGTCAATCAAATTTCAGAAAGGAAATAATTTATTCCCATTAACAATCAATTGTGAAGCCTTATACATTCAATTAACCAAAAAAAAAAGAAAAAGGAATTGGCTCTTTGAACTTTGCTGTCAAAAGGCATCTGCAGTTGAATAATTGAATTTAACAATTCACCTTCCCTGATAGCACGGAATGAAATGTTTCTATTCTATTTCAATTATTTGATACCCAAGCAATACGAAAACTAAGCAGAATTCACATTTCTGCTCAACCAAAAGAGGATAAAGTCATCTGAAGCCCAAATTCAAATGGTGACGGTAGTTTTTAATCGGCATATCTAGTAGATCAAAGCTCTAGATTTTTAGATAGCAACATTTTCAGCTCAAAAACATGATTTTATGGAAGTCAGAGATAAATGGGTGCTTAAAATTCTGCTCTATGGAAAATGGCATGGTTTATTCTTCCAACCAAAGAGGTGTTAGGAAAAGACTGAGTATGGATGATGAAGCCTGTACTTTTTACCACCAACAACCTGAACCTTTACAGCATGTACTATTCCTTGGTCCTTTCGCAGTAATCTCTTGTTCACTCACAGTGTAGCTATTTATATTCACAGAATCGCAGTCAGGCAACAACAGAACAGTGTCGTGAGACCCACAAAGCAGTCACCAGAGCTATTCTATGCCTCCAGCCAGTGAACCTGGGTTCATTGTGGTCGTCAGAGTTAAAAAAAGGGATCAGCAATGGATGACGATGACGAATGTAATTTCTGGTGGCAGGAAGTTGATGGGTTGTGGTTGTGGGGTCAACGACATAGGGTGGCTAGGCTGCTGATATCATGTTGTGGAGAAAACATATGTATCAGGTTGGTTGAATGAACCCTAACCTATAACATATTATTGATATAAATAGGTATACACTGAGTTTACTGTTTTGTCCCTAGCTTTATACCCATAATATAGATCAACAAATTTTTTGGTATACAACAATGCTGGAAGGGTTGCCTTTTGTAAATATGAGAGATTAAATTAGAGAATGGGGAGAGAATTTATGGCAGGGAGGATATTGGAAAGTATTTTGAAGAGCATTTCAATGAGCTTTATAGCACTTCAAATCCATCATTCCCTGCTGACTTGGAGAATCTATTTGAACCAAGTATATTGGCAGCTGAAAATGCAAAGTTGCTCAAAATCCCTTCAGAAGAAGAAATTCAAAGAACTATCTTTGAGATGAACCCACTGAGAGCCCCTGAACCAGATGGTATGCTTGGATTATTTTTCAAAAAATTTTGGCATATTGTAAGGAACCAGCTCATACAGACAGTTCAAAGCTTCTTCAAAGATGGATGGCTATTAAAGGATATGAACAAGACCTTCATCACCCCAATCCCAAAAGTTCAAGGTGCTTATAACTTTGGGCATTTCAAACCTATCAGCTTATGCAATTTTTGTTACAAAGTTATTACAAGAATTTTGGTGGCAAGATTAAGACCGCTGCTGGATAAACTAACAGACCCTGCACAAGTAGCTTTTGTCCCTAATAGAAATATAACTGAGAATGTTTTGTTGGCCCAAGAAGTAGTGCACTCTTTCTCCACCACTAAGAAGAAAAAGGGGTTTGTGAGTTTGAAGTTAGACTTCCAAAAGGCTTATGATAGATTGGAGTAGCCTTTCCTAATTCAGGTATTAAAAAATTTTGGGAGCGAAGTTTAAAAATCTCAAATACCAATGTATCTCTACTGTGAGTTTCACTCTTTTGCTAAATGGGGGAAAGGGCCCAAACATCATTCCTTCGAGAGGCCTAAGACATGGGGATCCCCTATCCCCTTATCTTTTCATTATTGGGAGCGAAGTTCTAGCCAGAATGATCAATAGAAGCTCAGCCCAAAGATTAATTAATGGCATCAAGATTGCCCCTTCAACACTTGGAATCTCAAAACTTTTCTATGCAGATGATGTTTTATTGGTTTGCAAGGCAAAACATTCAGAGATCAATGAGATTATGAACATCCTGGGAAAATATTGTGAGTGGTTAGGCCAACAAATCAATTTTGAGAAATCAGGAGTCTTTGCTTCAAAAGGGGTTCAATCTCAATTTCTAAATCAGCTCAGGAATCAAAGAGGTTTCTCCCAAGGTTCTAGATATTTGGGAGTTCCTTTATTCCTCTCAAGCAGCAAGAAGGACTTTGCTTATCTCAAAGAAAATCTGGAATCTAAGGCAAGCAGTTGGAAGAGCAAATCTTTGTCTTGGATGGGAAGAGCAACACTAGTGAAATCTATAGCCTTAGCTACTCTGCTTTACACTATGTCATGCTTTCTCATTCCAAAATGTTTATGTGAGGAGATGGATAGTATGCTAAAAAAAATTTTGGTGGAGCCCATCAAAGAATTCAAACCGTTATTTTACTCCTCTAGCTTGGGACAATCTATGCCAATCAAAATATTTGGGTGGCCTTGTTTTAGGCACTTCTCAAATATCAATATGGCCCTCCTCTCCAAATTTGCTTGGTGGATTTTAAATCAGTCCAATAGACCATGTTTGCCAGCTCTTATTGCCAAATACAAGGTGAGAAGAAATTGGCTCAATGCTGAACCATCCAAAAAGGCTTCTGAGGCTTGGAAGAGTGTGGAATCTGCTAGGCATATACTTGTGGCTGGAACTTGTAAGCAAGTCAGCAATGGGGAAAGTATTCTTATGTGGGAAGATCCTTGGGTCCCAGACCTTCCAAACTATAAACTGGTACCTTTGTCACCTGAAAATCAATCTAGTTGCTTGGTGGTGTCAAAGCTTTTAACTCCAGATAAATCAAGGGGGGACGAGTCGAAACTCTATGAATTATTCATTGAAGACTCAGCCAAGGCTATCAAGAAAATTCCAGTCAAAGTGAGCCAAAGGGAGGATAATTGGTTATGGCTGAAATCCCATAATGGAAAACACTCAGTGAAGTTGGCATACAAGGAAATTCTTGCTCTATCTGATTCCATTGAGCCTGACCAGGTGAAGCCAAAAATCTGGAAATAAAAAATACATGATAAACTTAAGATGGTCTTATGGAGAGTTGCCTCAGATATTCTTCCCACCAAGGAAAAATTGATAAGATTCTTTCCATCCATGGATCCCAACTGTCCTCTATGTGATGCCTCACCTGAATCTTCCTTACATCTTTTTGTTTTCTGTCAAGCAGCCAGATCTTTGTGGGCTGGTAATGAACACTTTGATGTGCTCATTGATGTCCCCCTAGTGTCGCCTAGAGCATTTGTTTACTCTTGGAATAGGCCTGAGCAAGGAGCTGTAAAGATAAATTGCAATGCAGCGGTGGGGTTGGACCATTCATTTATTGCCATTGTGGTGAGAGATTGGAGAGGGGACCTAATTTTCTCCTTGTCTAAATGGGTGGAAACCAACCTCCCTCTCGAAGCAGAGGCTAAAGCCATTAATTTGGCAACTTGTGTAGCTGTTAATCGTGGGTTTGAGAATGTAGTGGTTGAGAGTGATGCTAAAACATGTATTGAAGCTCTTGAAGCCCCCACTGATGCCGTGCCTTGGAGAATCCATAACTGCCGATACTCTTTCGTGGGCATTCCGTGGCCAGCAATTTATTTTTAGGTGGAGTCCAAGAGAATCAAACAAAGCTGCCCATGTATTAGCTTCTTGGTGCCTTGGGAAAAATTTGTCTGGATGTTTTGGTCAGGGTTATGCTCCTAGCCCTTTTATGGATGTAATTAATTTAGAGCATCTTAATGTTCTAGTTGCTGTTTAGACTTTGTTCTTTGTTCTGTTAATAAAATTTTCCGTTCATCAAAAATGATGGCCATGTTTTGATCTTTCCACTTTCATCCTAAATTTCTCTTCCGAAGGACAGAGATGGTTGAGGACCATCTTATATTTATCTCCTTTCGGCAATACAATTGATGTTTATCTGGAGGGGAAAAGATAAGGGAAAAAGAAGCTAATTTTTACACAACCCCATTAAGTGCACAATAATGTTGTTACATGAAAATATTTTACATGTACTTACATATTGAGAAGAGATGCACTTTTTTGAGCCGGCAAAGTGCCACTTAACGTATTATTTCCAAGAAACCTGACAATGAAAGGCAATGATACATTCTTTAATATAATGAGTATGTTGGGCTTAACAATATGCAAGTAAGAATATGAGGTATATTACAAGTAAGCGAGCGAACTCAAACTGAAAAGTGAGTCTGGAATTTGTCCTCTAATATTGTTGAAACTCAAATCCCTGAAAACATAAAATAATACTATCAGATGGATTGATAAAAAAAGTAATGGGGGAAACTATTCTTTGCATGAGAGTGATTCAATAAAGTGTTACTTTGTTAAGTCATAAGTATTCAAAGCAAAAGGCCAAAATGCATAAACACTCCTTGGGGTCTGGATTAGTTGCAAACTTGACATCCCTGGGCTTTCAATTTTTCCTTGTAACTCCTTGAGGTTTTTATATTCCTGAAATTGACTCTTGAGATTAACTTATGCTTGCTCATGGTGACAAAAATGAATCACTTGATCCTCAAATGATACCCAAAAACTGATTCAAGCCAAATGAAACACAAATAACAATAAAATGAAAAAAAAAAAAAATTACAATTTTTTCTTGGATTTGTTAAAGAGAACTTCTTCTATTTTATTGTTATTTGTGTTTCATTTAGAACAGATCAGTTGTTGGGAGTCATTCGATGGTCATGTGATTCTTTTTCATTGTTGATAGTTAACAGAAATTAGTTGTAGGGATCCATTTCACGAACATGGAAACTTCAGGGAATTGTAAGGAAAAATTAAAAGCCCATGGGATCAGTTAAAGGACCCATCCCAAGGAGTGTTTATGCATTTTGGTCAGAGTAAAATCGCATTCGAGGAACCTGTGATTTCCACAAAATTTATATTCACAGGGTTGTGAGAAATATAAAAAATTATTATCTACAAGAAGTAATGAACAAATATGATCCTTGTGCAACAAGAGCAGGCAAAATTCAAGCAAGATGCATCATCCCTACAAGAAAGCAGGAACAAGAAAAGGACGGAAAAAAGATAAAATAAAACAAAAAGAATTTGGATCTCTCATTCAATTATAAACAGTGACTTCGTTTCACAAGCCTCAGGGAATAACCTAATGATTATAATTTATATCATTTAATTTCATCAATAGTACGATTTTAGTGTTGGGGTTGTCCAGCCTCATAAATAACAGAGAGGTCTCTTAATCCATTGCTCTGGATCTGACACAAGTTCAACATGACACATTTCCATCTCCACAATTATCTATAGTCACCATCAATGCGTATTACTTACAGAAATGACAGATTTTGATATTCTCCTATATTGGATGGAATTGAATCTGAAATGTTATTATTCCTAAGCACTCTGCAAAACATGCAACTAATTTGTTATACCATAATCTGGAAGAGAAACCAAAAAAAGAAAGGAAACAAATATATTCAGTATTAGGAAGATCTAAATTATAGCTGCACTGGCGTTGTAGTACAAGTTAATTAGAGATTTCATATCCTTCATAAATGCCAACGAAGAGCTTCCACCAGACAATTCACCAAGTCTCCTACAATAATATCACACATTAGATTGTTAGCTTAAGGAATCTGTAAAATACAAACAAATTTTACTAGGAGATGTAAAATAAATCAATTTTGAATACTAGTATACTACATCTCCATCTCATATAAATGTGAGTTGTATATATGGGACTTTTAAATAAAGTTACCTTTATATGAGAGGAAAGCATATTATGCAAGGGCATTAAATACTTTTGTAAGATTACTCACAAGTCAGTCAGGGAAGTCAAATTGGAGAATGTTGGGGGTATCGGACCTTCAAAGGAGTTTCCTTGCAGCCTCCTAGAAAAGCATTTTGGTGTAGTTAATCATAAATTGTGCACAAACGCATCTTTACCGGTAGATTATACAAGTAAACTTTTGCTTTTCATATATTACCATGAGCGAATCATTGATTAATTGATAGGAGTCAATTATGGGATTTAAATTAATCAATAATATTGATTTATCAAAAAATAGAGAAATGATATATCTACAACATTTTTATAACAAATCCTAAGTGGCAGGTTGTTACTGATTGTTATTGTTGGGGCAAAAAAGTAATCTTAGTGTTAGTTTCAAATTTGAATCAATAACAATTAACTACCTGTAATTTGTTGTAAAAATGTTGTAGATGTAGCATCTCTCCAAAAAATATAATTGATTTACAGTTGACTTTTGAGTAAATTCCATTATAAATTGAGGTTCCTTATAAAAATAAATATATACTAACCTCATCACACGTACTCTGCACTTGCGATGAGGCTTTCTTTTTTATTTTGAGTTTAATATAATTTTTCAATCTAAATATATTTATTGTTAGTAAGGTTACATAGGAATGAATTTTTAAGAAACTAAAATTTAGAATTTGAAATGGAATAGACTGCTAGTTTTAGTGTGTGCTAAATTTTAAGAAAAAATGTATCAAACATGTGTGAGATATATTTAAATAAAGAATGTGCTAAATTTTAGGAAAAAAGTTTCTCTTGTAGTTTTTTTTTTGGTTAAATTACAATTTTAATCTCATTTTTTACTTTTTAAGAATAAAGATTATTTAATTAGATTATGGGTATTTTTGACATTTTATTTAAAAAAATTATAACTAATTTTTTGAATGCTCTTAATATATAAAAATAAACTAAAGCATTTTAACTTTTGGTTGACCTTATATCATTGGTCCACATTGAGGCCTCACAATTTTACACGTGATTATTTTCATTTTATTTTTTAAGCGAATGTCAGAATTTCATTTAAATGAAGATAAAAACAGTACATCTTGAGTTTCTATATGCTCAATAATACAAGGAGTCTCCTCTATCCAAGATCTGAACTGATAATATGGTGATTCCATTTCCTTCACAGATTTCTCTAAGGACCTCTAGCTTTGCATCCTCTCGTTCTGCACACCCTCTGAGATCTCAACCTTCGCTTGCACCAACAATCGGTTAGTTTTGATGTGTCGAAACGAAGCCAAGCTCAAGTTCACCATGTGTCACAGGCGGTGGGCCTCCAAGACCCAGATTAGAAGATGAGGTTCACTAGCTCCTAGTGATTAATTTTGTGCCCAAATTAGTGTTTTTTTCTTTTAGTAATGCATATTCTAGCTTATGTATGGCTTTGAGAATTTTTAAATCTGAAGATGGGAAGAGAAAGTGCTTTAGGCTAAAGCCCAACGAAGCCATTAAGTATGGGCCTTTAAATGTAGAAACCCGGGTGCCCACTCCTATTTTTAATAGGATTGTTTCTGCTGGGCTTGACGAGGCCCACACATTGGCTCCAGAAGACCCTAAAGGCAAAGGGCCTTTAGTCCAACCCTTAGTCCAGCCTGTAACCCAGCCTTTAGTCCAGCCCGTAGCCCTACCTTTGTATGTGCTGGGGTCTCAAGTTCTGAAGCCGATGGAGAACCAGCTGGGCGAGAGTGAGTCTCGAGGTCTGCTGCCGTTAGAGAGACAAGTGGGTGAGAGCTCAAGTAGTGATGGGATGATGCCGACAAGAGTTTTTGGTGATCCAGAGACTGGAAAAGACTCGGCGTCAAGGTGTAGCTCTGCCGCAGTTAATCTCGACTCCGTCAAGGCTGTTTTTTCTGTGGTCACGGGCTCCAATGTCGAGGTAACTCATGGAATAGGTAATTGAGACTCTGGGTTCACCAATGAATGGTGGTTAGCTCGGCGATGGCGGTGATTGAGCCTTCGTTCTGAAAGAGATGTCGCCGATCCTTTGTCGACATCCATGGGTGGTTCAAAGTCGATTTTCTCCTCTCTCAGACTTAGGTAATGGGGTGGAAGCTGAGTTTGGGGAAGGGGAAGATCATGAAGAAGAACAGAGGAGTAGTCACCATAATGATAAGACGCAACAGAGGTCAGTGGATTCTGTTGGGGAATTTCAGACAAATTCTGGGCTTCACCTTCTACCGTAGGAGACCAGTGGGGTGGATGACCGTGGTTGTGGCAATGGAGAGAGACAATTGTGTGTTGGAGACCGTGGTTGTGGCAATGGAGAGAGACAATTGTGTGTTGGAGTGTGAACCTCTGTCTCAGTGGGAACCCAATGAACTCAGAGATTTGTCGCTGGTTCAGGATTCTGTAGAGGGATCACAGGTGACAGAGTTTGGGCCACCTTCGAATTGGGTGTCCCAATTCATGAAAAATTTCAGTAATATGGTGGGTTATCCTATTGTGAAACATGAAGCTCAATGTTTGGCTCTGTTTCACCTTCTAGAACAGGAATGTCTCAAGGTGAATGATGATGGGGTGTCTAAGCGACCTGCAAACTCAGGGTCACGAGGTCTCAGGGAGCTTAAGGGGCTTATTTCTAATGTTAATTATGATGGTGTCTCTTCTAGGAGTAGGAGTAGAGCTTCTTCGACTGCTGTGGGGGTTGTTGGTAGTTTTAAATGACTCTACGACTACTTTCTTGGAATGTAAGGTGGCTTAACAATCCCTGGAAAAGAGAGGTTTGTAAGGATCTTCTAAAAGAGTGGAAGAGTGATATTGTATGTTTTTAAGAAACGAAAGTATCTTCTATCAACAATGCTTTTGTTCGGAGTTTACGGGGTAGTCCTTTCATTGATTGGGCTGTTTTGGATGCTGTGCAGACTTCGGGAGGGGTTTGTTGATTTGGGATAAGAGGGTTTTTGAAAAGTTGGATGTAATTGTTAGATAGTTTTCTGTCGGTGTCTTATTGAGAGGAGTGGTTGATGACTTTGTTTAGGCTTGTACATGTGTGTATGGCCCCAATGACAATGGACAATAGTCTACTTTGTGGGAGGAGTTATCACAAGTGCGTGCTAAGTGGCCCATGGCATGGTACTTAGTAGGTGATTTCAATATTTTCAGGTACCCAAGTGAAAGGCTTGGTTGTGAGTCTTTTAGCCCTATTATGTTTGCATTATCGGATTTTATAGAGAGTAATTCTTTAGTTGATTTACCTTGGTTTAGGGATTCTGGTCTTCCCTCTATGTCAAGAATTAACAGGGCTTTGGTTTCTCTAGATTGGGAGGAGCATTTTGAGAATGTATCCCTACGTGTGCTTCCTTGTGTTATTTCAGACTATTGCTCGCTTTTGTTGGAAGCTAGTGTTGTTTGACGTGGTCGAAGTGCCTTTAAATTTGAAAAAATGTGGTTGAAAGTTGAGAGTTTTGTTGATAGAGTTTAGCAATGGTGAAATGGGTAAAATTTTGAGGGCTCTCCAAGTTTTATTTTGGCACAAAAATTGAAGGCTCTAAAAGCAGATTTAAAAAAGTGGAACGAAGAGGAGTTTGGTGATTTGGCTTTTAGAAAGAAGAACTTGCTAACTAAACTGACGGGTTTAGATGTGAGAGAGGAGTTGGTGGGTCTATCGAATGAGGAACAAGTTCGTAATCTTCAACTCGAAGGAGACATAGAATAGTTGGCTTCTTTTGAGGAGATTTCCTGGAGACAAAAGTCTCGAGCCTTGTATGTGAAGAAGGGAGATAATAATACTCGTTTCTTTCATAGATTAGCAAACTCACATAGAAATGCTAATCAAATTAAGAGGATTGAGGGGGATGGTGTTCTTTATGAGGATGAGTCTGATGTGTGCTCTCAGTTAGTTCTCTTCTATCAGGGGTTATATAAGGAAACTGAGATGGGGCGCCCTACTATGGATGAGTTAGATTTTGCATGTATTGGAGAGGATGAGAGGTTATCCTTAGAGAAGGAGTTCATGAAGGAGGAAGTCATCTAGGTCTTAAGGAAAATAGAGGGTGATAAAACCCTTGGTCCTGATGGTTTTACCATGGCCTTTTTTTTTTCTTTTTTTTTTCACAAATGTTGGAGTGTTGTAGAAAAGGATGTTATGGATTTTTTTGATTATTTTCATCGGCACTTTGTGTTTGAACGATCTATGAATGCTTCATTTCTCACTTTAATTCCTAAGAAGTGTAATGCCGTTAACAGTAAGGACTTTCGCCCTATTAGTTTGGTGGGTAGTGTGTACGACCTGCTGTCCAAGGTGTTGGCTAATAGGTTGAGAGCGGTTTTGGATAATCTCATATCTGAGACTCAAAATTTGTTTGTTGGCAGAAGGCAAATTCTAGATTTAGTGCTCATTACAAATGAATGCCTAGATAGTAGGTTGAAGAGCCGATTACCCAGTGTGGTTTGCAAGCTTGATATTGAAAAAGCATACGACCATGTGAACTGGGAGGTCTTGTTTTATCTGTTGGGCCAGATGGGCTTTGGGTTGAAATGGAGGGGGTGGATTAAGGCTTTTGTTACTTTTGTTTGTTTTTCAGTCTTGGTAAATGGATCCACTGAAGGTTTTTTCAGAAGCTCTCGTGGGTTGAGACAAGGAGACCCATTATCCCTGCTTTTGTTTCTCTTGATAATGGAGGTATTAAGTAGAGTAATCTTATTTGGAGTTTTCATGTGGGAGCAATGAGTTCTGTTGGTGTGCATATTTCTCATTTGTTGTTTGTTGATGACACTATCTTATTTTGTGATGTCTTTAGGGAACAGATGTTGTCCATAAGGTTGGCGTTGTCTTGTTTTCAGGCTTTTACGAGTTTGAAGGTCAATGTTGGGAAAAGTGAGATTGTCCCTACTAGGGAGGTGAATAATCTAGATGCAATATTCTTCAATGTAGAGTGAGCAGTTTGCCTATAAAATATTTGGGAAAGCCGTTGGGAACTTCTTTTAAGACAGATTCGATTTGGAATCCTATTTTGGAGAAGATGGAGAAGAAATTATCAAGGTGGAAGCGTCTCTATTTATCTAAGGGTGGTAGGCTTAAGTTACTAAAGAGTACTTTCTCAAGTCTTCCAACGTACTTCTTATCTCTTTTTACTATACCTAAAGTTGTGGCTACTAGATTGGAAAATATTCAGAGGAATTTTCTTTAGGGGTTTTCTAAGGGGAGTTTCAAATATCCTTTGGTAGCTTGGGAAAATGTGTGTTTACCCGTCGAATTGGGTGGTTTGGGGATAAGAAGTGTGGTGTCATTTAATCAAGCTTTATTAGGGAAATGGTTGTAAAGATATGGTCATGAAGTTACCCATCTTTGGCGGAGAGTTAACTTCACAAAATATGGTGAGGGTCAAGGGGGGTGGAGTACTAAAGTTTGCAGGAGGACTCATGGATGTGGCCTTTGGAGAAGCATTCATGAAGGGTGGGAGAGTTTTTCTAAGCATCTATCTTTTGTAGTGGGTAAAGGCACTCATATCTGGTTTTGGCATGATAGGTGGATTGATGATAATACCCTAAAAGATCTCTATCCTAAGCTTTATGTGTGTTCAGCTGCCAAAGATGCTTGAATCTCTGAGGTTTTATGGATTCCAAAAGGGGGTATTGTTAAAGTGTGGGATTTAAGGTTTTATAGAGCTTTTGAAGATTGGGAGCTAGTTGCATCTTATTTTCTATTTCAGTTTATCCAAACTTGTATTCCTTAGGGTGATAGGAGAGATACTCTTTGTTGGCGGCTAAAAGGTGATGGTAAGTTTGAGATCCGGTCTTACTACCATGCAATTTGGGGTACTCCGAATTCTTTGTTTCCTTGGAAGGGAATTTGGAAACCAAAGGTTCCTAAGCGAGTGGCTTTCTTTTTGTCGACAGCTGCTCATGATCAGATTCTCACTTTGAATAATCTAATGCTTAGGGTTCACCTTTTGGCAAATCGGTGTTGTATGTTTTGTTGTGATGGGAAGTCTGTGGACCACCTTCTTCTTCATTGTCCTGTTACTAATGCCTTATGGACTTTTATGCTTCAGACTTTTGGTATTCATTGGGTTATGCCAGGTTTAGTGGCGGGATTGTTATCTTATTGGTATCAGTGTCTTGGGAAGAATAATTCGAACATTTGGAATTTGATTCCAAGGTGCTTAATGTAAATTGTTTGGTTGGAACGAAATCGTTGCTCTTTTAAGAACAATGAGAAGACGTTGGATGAGTTAAAAGTTTTATGCCAGCATAGTTTTTTTGAGCGGTCTCATTGTTGGGGTTTTACTGATTTTTCTTCTCTCTTTGAGTTTATGTTTTCTCTTAGATTAGTTTCCTGATTACCCTCTTTTTTGTTTTGCTGTTTGTTCTATTTTTTTCTTGTTGTTCATCATCATGAACAACTTGTACTCTTCCTTATTCACTCATTAATAACAGCTTTTTGATTACTTATCAAAAAAAAAAAAAATGTTAAAAGAGTTAGAATTGCTAGGGCTTCTGTACTTTTTTGTTTTGGAACTGAAAGTTAGGGTTTGTTTGGGAAGTAGTGGGACTTGCTTGGGTTTGTGGTTCTTCATCAACTGCAATTACCAGGAGAAGAAAATTCTTATGATTTTTTTTTTTTTTTTGGTAGTAAATGGTGGAATTAATAGATTAATGTTTGATTAGAACTCTATTATGATTTGCAAATTAGTGGGAAATTTGATGTGAGTGGGGTTTGATATAATGGAAATGGAATTTCTTACAATGCCAAGAAACTTGGCCTCGCCACGTAAATTCATTAATTCTTGATCATTGCTTTTTTATTCCATCACATTCAAATTTCCTTTTGGAGTTCAAGGTTTGTTTTTTTAATTTTTTTCTTACCGAATTTTACATTATGTTATTATACTAGGTTTGGTGTTTGCTTCGTTAGTTTGTATTTGCTTCTAATAACTTTCAGGTAGTGGTTGTCTTTGTCAAAAAATGGCAGAGACTATCATTGGTATTTTGGAAACTGTTTGGTCAAGTGTATGTTTTGTGGCCAAGAAAGTGAAAGAAAAAAAATGCAGAAGAGTTTTTTTTTTTTTTTTTTTTAAAATTCATTTTTTTCCTTTTCTTTAAAATTGAGGAATGAAGATTTTTCTCCAACTCTGATTTTTTGATTTATTAAGATGTTGATGTGGCTCTTTTAAATGACAATTATATATTTTTTATTTTTTTATTAATCACGAATGTGTCATGTGCCATGTGCCAAGTGAGCATTTTGTCAATCACATAAGCAATTTTTATCACAGAGTTAATGGCAATGACCAAAATAAAACGTTGTTGAAAAACTCACGAACCAAACAAAAAACTTTTAAAAACACAAGGACCACAACAAAAACATACAAAATATAAAGACCAAAAGTGCATTTTTACTGCAAAACTAATACTAAATGCTAAAATTTTCTCAATCCTAAATCTTACGGTAATGAAACTCAGCTTCATGAAATGTTATTTAGAAGAAATTAAAGAGATATCATCTTACAAGGTGGTAAGCTTTGACCAACTCCCCATGAAATTGGGTATCCTGCCTGTGAGTTTAGTGTCTGATGCCCACCTAAGACCAAAGAAATATTTCCTTAGGAAATGCCTTAACAATTCTTGTCTTGATATTTATCTTTATGCAAAAATTATGAAAACCGTTCAATTGAGAAAAGTAGTAGCCAACTAGTTCTTAACTTCTTACATTGTTCGGAGATTCTGTAAATTAGCAAATGTTGAAGGAAGCTCGCCACTAACTCCAGAAGAATCAAAGTAGCTATAAACGTAAACAATTTAAATGAATTAACTAATATTTGATATTTAAAAAAAAAAAAAAAAACCTTGATTCAATATCCTAACCTTAACTCATAGTAATATATTTTTATCTTAGCATATTAATAAGTGTATTCTTGTCATCATGCATAAACCCTGATTAAATATGTTATAAATATGTGCTAAGGTGAAGGGCACATTAATACATTTAAACCTTTTCTCAAATTTCTCTCCATTTTTCTACTCTCTTTTTCTCTTGTTTAATCCTAATATCTAATATTTCACAACTCAACTTGATATCAGAGATACCGATCCAACCCTAGTACGCGTTAGAATAATCTAGAGGCTTTCATGAGATGAACAAGATGTGTTAAACTAAGCATCCATACTATGATGTCATCTTTGATATCAACACTGACATAGTCACCAGATTCTAGCGGCCTCATGATTTGAGTCACCAAACTCTCCTAGTAATTATAGTGATTTTTTCACAACTTTTTGAAGCCATCTAATGTGAGAGTTTTTTTTGGATGAATAAGACCTAGGAAACTCTTGGTAATAGTTGTTGGCTGACTTGTGGAGGTAAATTTTTGTGCATTTCGGGACTTTTTGCTTCATAAATGATTTATTCTAGAATTTTTTGCTTGCTGATGAGTTATGTTTAATTTGTTTCTTCTCTTTGGGAAGTTTGGCCAGCCATGGAGGATGAAATTGTTTTGAAGATTTGTTGCAATTTTACTTTTGGGTGCTTCTGGAAGTTTTCCTCCTTATGTTTTGGTTGATCCCATTTCATTGATTGACTATTAGACATAGAGTTTGTTAGTCTTTCACTTTGGATTAGTTGTGTTTGATATGACTGAAGAAAAATCTATTGTCATGGTTGAAGAAAACGCATCATTGCCAAAGGAAGTCGATATGCCTAAATCTATCACTTCAAAAAAGTTGAATGGTACAAATTATATGGCTTGGGCACATGCTGTGAAAATCTTTTTGCAAGAGGAAAAAATGTTGAAATATTTGACAAATAACCAACCTAATAAGAAATATTCACTTTATGGGGATTGGATGAGTGAGGATTCAATTATTTTGGAATGAGTATGGCATAGCATGGAACCTCATATTGCTATTACAATTGAATTTTTGACTTTTTAAAGAAGATTTGGGATTTTATTGCAGAATCCTTTTCTCATCAGAGTAATGTCTCTCCTAATTTTATCTTGGCTAAAGTGCAAACTACACCCTTAAAGTTTGAAAGTCTTTGGATTTTACATATTAAAGTTTTAAAATTTAGATTTTACACTCTAAAGTTGTTTGCATTAGCAACCTCTATCTATATTTTCCATTAAGTGCCACATAAACTTGTTGCGCGTTTTTAGTTTATCCAATAAAATGATTCCATATCATTTTCATTATTCCATGTCAATAAATTATTTTAAAAAAAATTTTAAGCTACAAAAATGACGTTAATTCCCATACAAAAGTGGAGCCAATAGCACCGGTGGAAATAACAACGGTTGTTCCTATAGAGACCGGTAGTCGAAATTGGCGAGAGGGTATGAAGTTAATGCCCATGATTCTCGAAGATGTTTCAAACAGAGTGTGGAGAAAAAGGGGCAAGGCAGAATTCGAGAAAAGGTAAGATTAATGCTGGTTCTTTGACTCCCTTAGGAAAAGTATTATTCATCCTACTATGTCATTATCTTTACCATCTAGTCTTTATTATCTTTTAATCTGATCTATTAGTCAATTCACCAAGGCCACGTGTTGTTCAATGACCTTTGATCCAACTTCTTGTGTCTTTCAGGATCTCAAGACCAAGAATACGGTTGGTTCGGTGCATGAGAAGGACAAATTGTACAATTTGGATCCTAATGGCTCTATCCATCATCTCCCCCGCTTTTAGTGCTATCGTGTCTCCATGAGAAGGACAAACTCAAGTCAGCCATTCCTACTTTAAGTCTTAAGTCTAGTCTTGAATGTGAAACATATCAACTGGGAAAACATCACCTTAGTACCTTTTCGAATTATAGTCTTGATTCTCAATCTAGCTCCTTCGATGTAGTCCGCACAGACATATGGAATTCCTCCTGTACTTCTACTTTGAATGAATTTCCTTATTCGGTTATACTTTTTTACGACAAAATAATTGGCATGGTTGATTTTTTAAAAATAAAAATAAAAATAAATTCTGAGTTTCCTTATATTGTTTCTAAATTTCTATGATGAAATCTTGGTTAAATTTAACAAGATCATTAAGATTCTACTCTTCGTTGATGCATTAGAATATACTTACTCTATCATGAATTCATTTTGCGTTGATCATGGTATTATTCATCAAATTAGTAGCGTTCAATCTCTCAACAAAATGATGTTGCTGAGCAAAAGCATCATCATTCGTTGGACATTGCTTGCACATTGTTATTTAATATGCATGTACCAAAGCACTTCTAGGGGTGACACCTTTTCTATCACATGTCAACTAATTGATCATATGCCTTCCACTATCCTAAATAATAAGTTTCCATTTTCTCTTTTATATCCTAATTTTACTCTTCTGTTACTCATGTAATTGGTTGTATTGCCTTTGCTCATGCCCTTGATGAGGAATTAAATGTTCTTCACTACAATTAGTGTTCTTCACTACAATTAGTTTTCTTCACTACAATTACTATTGATGAGGAATTAAGTGTTCTTCACTACAATTAGTCCTAGGATCCTACTACTCTTACCTCTAAGAAAGAAATGTTAAGTTTTCATTAGGTTTACATTGTTAAGTACCCCCTTGATGGTTCTATTAAAGGCCTTAAGGCACGCATTTGGTTGCAAAAGGGTATACACAAACACATAGTGTTTGATCATCTGGAGACCTTCTCCCATGTGTCACGTCTCAATTATGTCCAAATCATACTTTCTATAGCAGTTAATTGTTCTTGGACTTTTTATCAACTTGATATAAAGAATGCATCCCTTCATGGAGAACAATAGAAGGAAGTGTATATGTTGTCACCAATAGAGAGCACCTTGTATGTTGCTTGTGAAAGGCCTTGTATGGCCTGAAGCAATCTCCCTTTGCATAGTTTGATTAAGGCAATGTTGAACTTCGGATGGATTATGACATTAATCATTCAATCTTTGTTCGTCACACCAGCACCAACATTATCTCCGGCAATGACTCCATAGGTATTACTAATTTCAAAGTTATTTAGGTAAACAATTTCATATGATGGACCTCTGTGATCTTAGATAATTTCTCAATATTGAAGTTGTTCATCCTTCTAAGGGCATCTTTTTTGACTCAAAGAAAATGTGTTCAATCTTGTGTCTAAGATTGGTCTCTTTGGTGCTCGACATGTTGATACTCCTATATTCTCTACTTCTAAAATTGGTGATAAACAAGGTGATCCATTTCCCGGTTTCGGTCGATACTGACGGTTGGGAAGTTGATGTATCTTACCATTACTCATCCTGATATTACTTATACAGTAAGTATGTTTAGTTAATAAATGCATGCTCCTCATCAATTGACTGTGAAGCTATTTTTCATATCGCGTTGTCTAAAGGGTTCTCCTAGATGAGAATTATTGCAAAAGCCTTTATTTTCTAAAGTTTTAGTGATGTTGAATGGGTTGGTAATTGTTTGGAATGACAATCCACCTCTACCTATTGTACTTTTGTTGGCAGCAATCTTGTTACTTGGCATAGTAACAAGTAGAATTTGGTTGCCCGTTCTAGTGCTGAAGCTGAAATTGAGCTATGACTCATACTGCTTCAAAGATGTTATGGGTTCAATCTCTTCTTCACTGCTTAGGTATTGATTTTCCTACTCCCATGCAAATGTATTGTGACAATCAGGTTGCTACTTTATCACAAGCAATCTCATGTTCCATGAATGTACCAAACAAATTGAGGTTGACTGGTACTTCATTCAGGATTTGTTGGTTAAGAAACAGATTGTCACTCATTATGTTCATTCGAATGATCCGTTGAGTGATATCCTCACGAAAACATTACCTCATGCCTCCTTTCAGTTTACTCCATGTTAAAAAGGGTATTCTTATAATCAAGCATAAACCCTAATATAAATGTGCAAAGGTAAGGGCTCATTGGTGCAACCTAAACCTTTTCTCAAATTCCTCTCTCTCCATTCTTCTCTCTTTTTCTCCCTTTTAATCCTAAATCTCATATTTCACAATTCAACTATATCAATTAAAGAATTTAGAAATCAAAAGCTTAAGAAAGAAAATTAGAATGTAATTAGAACACTAGTTAGAATCATTTTTGACCCCCTCTCCTATGACATGACCCCCTCTCCTCCTTGCCCCCTCCCTCCTCTCCACCTTCCTCCTCCACATATTTTCCCTCCACCATCATCCCTTCCCTCTTTCCCACAACACTTTCCAACACTGCCTTATCCTAATGCTCAAGCTGTTCCACCTTTCGCTAACCCAAATCTTCTGCCCACACCACAATATCTCTTTCCTTGTCACCCTACTCCTATCCAACAACCAATCCACTGGCCAAGTCAGTTTGGTCAGTACATACCCCAATATACACCAGTTCAACCTCCCTTACCCCTAAACATCCCGAACCAATGCAGCCTTCTCCTAAAGCACAAGCTAAGACTTCTCAGATTTCAAGGGGGATAGTGGGGACTTCTGCCTCTTTCCATATTGACACAAAGGCTTTCTTCTTGGCTTTTGATAGGAGTCATATGGATTCTTAGTCCATCACTAAAAAACGGGGTAAGCATGTTGGTTCTATTTGGGTTGGTACATCGGGTTTGGATTGGATCATTGCATGCTTGGTAGAGTTACGCCGTTGGGATTTTAGCAAACAACAATTTTTCAAAAGGATTCATGAGAATTATAAAATTTTGTAGTGTTCTAATAGGTTGAATAAGGGGGGTATTTTTGTGGAAATATCTGAGTATCATAATGGGGCAAGACGTGGTTGTTTGCGTGCCCCAGAAGGATTTTGTAAGGGTGGCTGGGCTTTTCTTGAAAGGAAGTTGTGTGAATTTTTTTTTTGGGAAAATCTACTTCTAGGCTGGGGAAGGAGGTGGCTGCCAGTGGTGGTGGGTCTGGGAAGTCCACCAGTAATTCAAGGAGTCACTTTTGGAAAGATTTCAATGGGCACATGAAATCAGAAAATGATTTATTTTCAGAGAAGCAGTTTCCAAATATTTCTGGCAAGTTTAATCAGGAGAGATTTGGAGGATCTGATTTTATTCCAAATTCAAATTGTCCAACTTAGCTTAAATCTGGCAGGCCCATGCGTGTATCCTCTTTTAAGTGGACTCAAGCCCACTTTTCTTTAAAAATCATTGCTGCTTTAGAAGGTGAAGGCCCAAGGTTGGTGAAGTGGGCTAACCACTAACCACTCGGAAAAACTTGGGTTTTCACGGTCTTGGGAGATGGGTGAAGGATCGGGCACTCATGATTCATCCAAGAAGACAGTGCCAGTGTCTAAGTGCTCCGGCGAGGCGGGTGGGGCTCTTCCAAGGGCTGATGGGGGTTCCAACGTGGCTGTGGGAGCCAGAAATATTTCTGTGGGTTCCCCAAGCAGCGACACCGATATGGGTTTGGCAGTTCCTGATGATACAGCTATCGATGATCTATCTAGGGGCTGTTTGATCAATGGGCTTGAGGAGGGTGTGCGAGTTTCAACCTCCTATGGGAATTCCGGCCTCACTGAACATGTTGATTCTTCAACTGTGGGTTCTCCGACATCGCAATCGCAAGTGCAATCAATGCTCTCCGATATGCATCAACATCAACAAGTGTTGGAACATAATCGTTTCTCTCCCCTTTCTAAGTTGGTCTCTGATTCTGTCAAAGATGATATTCTGTTATTAAATTGGGTCAATCCCACAGGGTCTGTCAGGGCTGAGGAAGATCGGAATGCATTGGATTTTGCACCTCTGGCTCAATGGGATCCTAATGGTGGTTTGGATTTAATGACAGAAGAGGGAGACCCAGATAACATCTCTGTAGAGGATGACTTGGAACCTTCAGTTTGGGTGAGCAAGATGGTTAAAGGTTTTGGTAAGTTTATGGGTTTTTCTATGGACGCTTGTGTTGAGTTAAAAAACTTGAGAAAGTGTGGGAGAAACAAGCTGCTGCAGGTAGTCAGTGTCGCACTGCATCCTCATCTAAAAAAGGTACGAGGGAATTACGGAACTTAGTTTCTACTATTAATTATGATGGGCAATCTAGTAGACGATCCAAAGGGATTGTGAAGTTCAGTGGGTTGGGCTCTATTGGTTGTCCATGAATTTGAAACTCTTATCTTGGAATATGAGAGGATTTAATAATCCTCATAAGAGGGAGACTGTGAAGAATCTACTTATGGAATGGAAGTGTGATGTAGTGTGCTTTCAAGAAACCAAATTGGACTGTACTCTTTGGGGGTCCATTTGTAGATTGGGTAGCGTTGGATGCAGTTCACACAGCAGGAGGGGTTCTTGTAACCCCACAAGGGTGTTTGAGAAAGTTGATTGTGTGGTTGGTACCTTTTCTGTTTCTATTTTGTTAAAGGGTGTGGCTGACGGGTATATGTTTGGATTTGTACGGGATGTATGGTCCATCTGATCCTAGGCTTAGGGATGCTTTATGGGCAGAACTTGATAGTGTGAGAGCAAGGTGGAGTTCGGCTTGGTGTGTCTTTGGTGATTTCAATATTATTCGATATCTGGTTAAACGACTTAGGTGTACTGCATTTAGCCCAGCCATGTTCAAATTCTCAGATTTCATTGAGAGGAATTTTTTGGTTAATCTACCTTTGGTGGGGGGTGAGTATATGTGGTTTCGAGAATCTATAAATCCTTCTATGTCTCGAATAGATAGAGTTTCGATTTCAGTTGATTGGGAGGATCATTTCCTGGAAGTGATCCAAAGGCCTCTCCCTTGTGTGGTTTCGGATCATTGTCTTATTATTGTGGAGGCAGGTGGCCGAGCGAGAGGGAAGAGTTCCTTTAAATTTGAAAATATGTGGCTTAATGCGAAGGGTTTTGTGGACCGAGTTCAGTGTTGGTGGAACGGTTATCATTTTGTGGGACCCCTTAGTTATGTTTTAGCTTGTAAATTCAAGGCTCTTAAAGGAGATTTGAAGCTTTGGAATTAACATGTTTTCGGTGATGTGTCTTTTAGAAAAAAATGTTTGTTGGCTAAGCTCTCAGAGCTAGATTTGAGAGAAGGGTTGCAAGTATTGTCTCTAGTAAACAAAACTAGAAGATCTGAGATCAAGGCAGATATTGAGATTCTAGTTGCCATGGAGGAGATTTCTTGGAGGCAGAAATCAAAGGCCCTATTCTTAAAAGAGGGGGACAATAACACTGGCTTCTTTCATAGGCTTGCCAACTCTAATAGACGAGCTAATACTATGAGAGGTGTGGAGGTTAAGGGCACTATGTATGAGGATGAGTTAGATATTCAGGATCAGGTGGTTGGTTTTTACAAGAATTTATATCAGGAACCTGAATCTTGGAGGCCCACTGTTGATGGATTAGAATTTGCGAGGTTGGATGATTTTGATTGGTTTTCTCTTGAAAAGGAGGAGATCATCGTAGCTCTTCGAGAGGCTGAGGGTGATAAAGCTCCTGGTCCTGATGGCTTTACCATGGCATTCTTTCAAAAGTGTTGGTGTGTGATTGAGAGGGACGTTTTAGCTTTCTTTGCGGACTTTCATAGACAATGTATCTTTGAGAAATCTCTTAATGCTACTTTTTTGTGTTTGATTCGTAAGAAGATCAATGCTGTTAACATTAAAGATTATCGCTCAATTAGCCTTATAGGTAATTTGTACAAACTTTTGTCTAAGGTGTTGGCTCACAAACTTCGATGTGTGTTGGATGAACTTATTTTTCCAACTCTTAGAACTCTTTTGTTGGGGGAAGACAGATTCTTGACTCTGTTCTCATAGCAAATGAACACTTGGATAATAGATTGAAGAGTCGTATTCCGGATGTGGTTGTCAAGTTGAATATTGAGAAGGCTTATGATCATGTAAATTGGAATTCTTTGTTTTACTTAATGGAGAGGATGGGTTTTGGAGAAAAGTGGGGGAGATGGATGAAGGCGTGCATATCTACAGTACGTTTCTCAGTGCTTATTAATGGGTCCCCAACTGGTTTTTTTGGTAGCCCTTATGGTCTTCGTCAAGAGGATCCTTTGTCTCCATTATTGTTCTTGTTCATGATGGAGGTGCTAAGTAGGCTATTGAAGAGGACAGAGGAGGGAGATTTTCTTAGGGGTTTCCAAGCTAGTCCCAATGGTGGTTTGCATATTTCTCATCTTTTGTTTGCTGATGATACTATTCTTTTTTGTGATGCATCTAGGGAACAACTATTATACATTTGGATGGTGCTAATTTTCTTTAAAGTTATTACAGGCTTGAAAATGAATGTTGGTAAGAGTGAAATTGTGCCAGTGGGTGAGGTTGGGAACTTGGATGCTTTGGATCGTGTTTTATGTTGTAAGGTTGGTTGTTTGCCTATGTCTTACTTAGGAATGCCTCTTGAGGCTCATTACAAGGATGCTTCGATTTGGAACCCTATTTAATAAAGGATAGAGGAAAAGCTTTCAAGTTGGAAGCATTTATACTTATCAAAAGGGGGTAGGCTTACTTTATTGAAGAGCATTTTGCTGAGCCTTCCAACTTATTATCTTTTTTTGTTTACCATTCTACAACATGTAGCAAACAGATTAGAGAGGATTCAAAGGAACTTCCTTTAGGGTAGATGTGATGAAGTTTTTAAATATCCGCTTGTTGCTTGGGACAAGGTTGTTTGGCTAGTGGAGGCAGGTGGTTTGGAGATTCGGAAGATTGGGCTTTTCAACCAAGCTTTGCTTGGGAAGTGGCTATGGCGCTTTGGGAAGGAAGTTACCCATTTATGGCATCAGGTTATTGCCACCAAATATGGGGAAGGCAATGAAGGTTGGTGCACTAGAGTTATTAGAGGGACACATGGATGTGGGTTGTGGAAGAGTATTAGAAAAGATGCAGATAGTTTCTTTAGCCATGTGGTGTATGCAGCGGGAGGGGGTAGTCGCATTCGGTTCTGGCATGACCCTTGGAGCAGTCCTACTTCTTTGAAAGAATTATATCTGGAATTGTTTGTTTATGTTGTGGTTCAAGAAGCTTTGATTTCTAATATGATTTTATATGCACCAGATGGGGGAGGTAGGAGTTGGAACTTACTTTTCCATCGTGAATTTAATGATTGGGGAATGGAGAGATTTTACTCTTTTTTTGAGCATGTTTTTGCTAGAATACCAAGGGGGGAGGGTGATGATGTTATGATTTGGCAGTTGAATCGTAGTGGTATTTTTGATGTCTACTCCTATAATTCTTTATTAAAATTCCCTTATGTTTCTTCCCTTGACAAAGCATTTGGTGTATTAAGGAACCTAAAAGGGTGTCTTTCTTTTTATGGACTGCTGTTAGGGATGGGATTCTTACCATAGATAACCTTGTTAAGAAGAAATTGCCTCTTGTTAATTAATTGGTGTTGTCTTTGTCGGTGTGATGAGGAAACTGTGGATCACCTTTTACTCCATTGTAAGTTTGCTCATGCTTTGTGGGGTGAGGTTTTCCTTATGTTTGGGGTTCAATGAGTGATGTCGTATAGAGTTGCCTCTCTTCTTTTCGCTTGGAGAAATTGGTTGGGAAAGTATTCTTCAAATGTTTGGAATATGATACTGGCGTGTCTTATGTGGTTAGTATGGAAAGAACGCAATGCCCAAACTTTTGAGGACATTGAGAGACCTATTGAATTGCTGAAGACATCGCTAGCTAGAACTTTGTTTGAGTGGTCTCATATTTGGAGCCTCACGCATTGTATTTCCTTGTTTGATTTCCTTATTTCTTTTAGATCTACTATTTGATTTGTTTGTATTCTTTCTTTGCCGTGTGATTACAATCGTAAACACATTGCATTTTTGTTATCAATGAAACTTTTATTACCTATCAAAAAAATATATATATAAAATGTAAATTAGGAAAGCAAATTATCAATAAAATTTCAGTCTATTCTCTTTTAATCAAATGGATTACACATTCCTAGCTGGATTCTAGGTATGTAGGGGTCTAGCGGCTGTTCACGGAATTTTTTTTATGCTATGTAGGATGGTATGAGAGACTAAACTAGTTTAGTTCAATGGCAAAACGTCAAAGCTAACAGTAACCACCCTGTTGACAACAATCAAATGGTGTAGGCCAAGTGGACAACAGGGGTTCCAGTAACACTATGATAGTTCGGGTGGTGTTACAATCCTATGAATAGCAAGAACTAGCTACAAAATACAATGAAAATGGATGGTTGCATTGTTCTAGAACTTACAACTGTTCCAATTTCACTAGATTTCCAAGCTCAGATGGCAGAGGACCAGAGAATTCATTTGATGAAAAAGACCTACAAAATTAACAAGTTGAACAACCAATAATTTCATTCTATTTGGTAGCAAGTATATGAAATGCATAATTCCAGGGGAAAAAAAGAAAAAAGAAATAGAGAGAGAGAGAGAGAGAGAGAGAGAGAGAGAGAGATAAAAGACACACACCTCTATCTGGGTGAGTATTAAATTCCTATTTTTGTGACACACTTATTCATATATATTACTATAAAGAAATGGTAGCATTCAAAGACCACAGTATCTAGGAAAAAACAAGGCACCAAAATGCCATATAAATCTTATAATTTTTTATGAGGGTAACTTACAGTGAGAGTAACTCAGTAAGATATCCAAGTTCCTTTGGAAGTGTCCCTGACAATGCATTGATGCCAAAACTCCTAATTTGTTAAACATCAGAAAAAGGAACAGATTAGCTAATATAAGATGTACACCAAGTCCTATGAGTTCCAAATCAAAATTCCTTTAGGCTTACAGGTATTGCATGCGAGTTAGATTGCCAATGGATGCAGATAGGTTACCTGTCAAGTGATTCTGTCCGAAATTCCTGTCAAATGTTGGACTTAGCAAATTTAACAGACAAAATTGAAAATGAGCCATCCTGGAAAACTAGTACATCACAAATAGCATAAATTTCAATTGGTTGACATAATGCACTATAGTTTCAAGGTAAGTTCAATCCTAGCTTACATGAAAAAGAAGGTAATCAATATTGATGCAAAACGCAAGTAAACAAGCATAAAAAGAAGAAACCATACAGATTGAAGAGGAAAGTCAAAGTCCATAGTTCTTCTGGGATTACACCAACAACATTCAAGGCATAAACCTTCCTGTAAATATAATAATAATAATAATAATTAAAAATTCAAATAAATAAAAAAATCAACCATGAAGAGAAAGATTCAAATACTGAAGATGCTCAAGATATTTTTTCTTTTTAGTGTAGGTTCAGTACTATTACATATACCATATTCTGATCACTTACCAAATTTTGCCAATCTTTTCAAGTATTTTGCCAATCCCCTTAACTGACACTTAGCAAAATAATACGTATGATGTTGTGGCCCAACCTGATTAGCCTTTGCAAGGCTTTTATTCTTTTCTTAGTGCTAAATGGCATCTCTACTTGTGCTTGTATACTCCAATGGAGTAAAATTCAAGGTTCATTGTACAAAAACACACTTACACTAGAGAATGTGGTATAGGGAGACAATGAGAAAAGGAGATGATTAAAATTAACCATCGACCTAAAATCCTAGAAACCTCGTGGGGAATTTTAAGTTAGACAAGTGTGAGTATGGACATGATTTTTTCTTTTAAGATGTTAGAAATTATATGCACAGCAGAATAAATTTTATATTTCATACTTTACCTCTCTTGTTCCGAAATAAACAAACCAGGGTTGTTTTACTGTTACATTATATAGGTCAAATCTCCACTCACTCCAATGCTCTAAAGAACCACAGGACTCAAGCTTCATCTAAATCAAATTCTCACAGTGATGGTGTACACACTTCAAGAGTGATACGCACAATTTCCAAAATCTAAGAACCTCAAAACCTAAGGAACACACTAAGAGAGAGATACTTCTTTTAATGAAATTGTTTTCCTTTTTCTTTTCATACAATTGCCCTCAATTTGGGAGAGAGGGCGAAGGGGGCTATAAATAGTCACATCCCATTGATGGCCATGCAAGGAGTTATGCCCAACTGATGGGTGCCTAGATCAATCAATATAGGACCAAGTTACTTTATCATTGCTCCATGACTTCTCCTTAAGGATTCTATCACCCAAATTTCATGGAACAATTCAATAAGTTCATAGCACACACACGTGTTGTAGTTGTATTCTTTGTCCTTTCACTGGTGTGTGTTTGGCAAGAAAAACCAAAAAAAAAAAAAAACAAAAACAAAAGCCAGTCTTTTAACTTGTGTGTATATAAAAATTGTAATTCTAAGCAAAAATGGCATGAGGATATATAAGAAAGAAACGTACAATTGGGTAATGTGGCAAGTAGAGTTACTATTGTACGAACAATCACATTTGATAAAGGGGTTGTGTATTTGGTCATCAAAACTGGTGGAGTCGATGGCTGCTCCACTGCATGGTTCCCCACTTATATTCCACTGAATTGTATTTGCTGAGATACCCCATTTTTGAAATACTGAATTCAAAGCTCTCACTGCAATCAAATTCACAATTAAAACTCATTAATACACATGAATGGTTTTATGAGTCAGCACTTAATGGGTTGAAAGAAATTCTTGCAAACTGGTTTTTTTTTTTTCATTAAACAGCAGATATGTTATTAAACAAAGGAAATATGGTTGAAGCATAAACACAAACACTTCACGTCCTCAATGAACAAACCCAGCTCCGACCGAGGCATTGCAACTCTAATACAACAACCCTTCACCAAAGGAAAGTTTTATGCTTGAAGGTTGCCACGTGAGATCTAGGTACGGAGAATCAGAGATAGTCGTAATAGCTGGTTGCTAAGTTTTAAGAAATCATGGTGGAATATAAGAACTAGTTCAGTGTTTGTCTCTCTTTGTATTTTCCTTTATTTTTAGAATCAACTACTTCAGTGTTTGGGAATTCAGGAGGGTTGATTTCTCCCATATACGAAGACAAGGGAACAAACCTGCACACCTTCTAGCAAAAAATGCATCTAGTACAGATGACTAAATTGCTTGAATTGAAGAGGATTTTGCTGTATCAGACAAGCTCTTATCCTGACTTACTCTTTATTTTTTAGTGTTTTGACTTTCTGCATCAAAATTACTTTATCTATTTTAACTATCAATACAGTAAAATAATATAAATCTTACGGTAAAATAATATACCCTCTACAATAATATAATATATTTCACTACCCAATAAAACAATCCAACACTAAAAAAGAGTAAGAAGTGTTTGGTTTGTGTTTTCAAACAACCATTTTCAATTTTTAAACAACATTTTATGTATTTTCATACACTTTTCACCTACACGTATTTCCACAAATTTTTTTAAGCAATAATTTTCAGTTTTTAAACATATGTACCAAACGGACCCTAAGTCATGGTTTTTTTTTTTTTTTTTTTGAGGGGGATTGTATTTATACCTAGTATCCAAGGAAAAGAATAAATAGTTTTTACTGTTAAAAAAAAAGATAAATAGTTTTTACTGAATACATTTTATTTTATTTTATTTTTTCTCTCTAATTATTTTATGGTCTAAATATTTCCTAATATGTTCCTCCTAATTTTTTTTTTTTTTTTGTTTCAAAATATGAAATTTGATAATTATGGAGAGTGAAACTTAAAGTACCTAATGAAAATTATGAAATTCAAATTTAATTAAAAAATATTTATTAAAATAAGGATGTGTAAGTTTGTAAGGTTTTAAAAAACTTATATATATATTTATTTAGACTAGAAAATTGGTTATATGGCTTGTTAACATTGCATTGTTGCACTAAACAAAGCTTTGCTCTTGGACTTCTAGTAATAAATATAAATAAAAAATAAAAGTTTTGTATCATGATATCAGGCAAAATTTGCCAAACAATATGATTGTGAAAAAAATTTAGGCGAATGACATGCGTTCAAAGTTTATTAGTTAGTTAGACTGTTTTTTGGAAATCGAGTTCTGACCAAAATCGCCAAAAATGAGTTTAATATACTCGACTTCCTACCGAGAATTACCTCTAAGATGGATAAAAAAGGAAGTTGAGTATAATACACTCGATTTTGGCAGGGATTTTGGTTGGAAGTCAATTTTGCTGTACTCGATTTTCAAAAAACAATCCAACTAACTAATAAATTTTGAACGCATGTCATCCGCCTAAAATTTTCTCAATATTATACTGTTTGGCAAATTTTGCCCATGATATCATGATTCAGTCATACACGACAGCAGAGCACTTGGCAAAGAACTATAATCCAACAATCCCACGGAGAGAGAGAGAGAGAGAGGCACACCTTCGGCAGGATCTGTACGAGGTTGAGTTTTATTTTGATTTTGAGATTGAGCTACATCCACCAGCTGGCCGAAGATGCAAGCGGCACAAAAAGCTATAGTTAGAAGTTGAGGTGATCCCACCATTTCTTTAATCTTTCTCTATACAAATTGACAATAAAATTGATGAGCAATGAGGTAACAGAGAGCCAGAGAAACAGCAACAGAGTAAGATATACTATATCTTATCCTTAATTTGCATAGCCACCGGATCTGACGAAGACTTTAATCTACGCAAAGAAAATTCAATGCGAGCAGGGACCAAGTCACTTTTATTGACCTTTTCTTTTTTTGATGAACCACTTTTATTTGACCTTTGCTAGCTGAAAGTCAGCTCAATTTATTTAGGGTCCATTTGGTTAGAGGAGTGAAAAAATAGAAGGATAGAAAATTATGAGAGGATGAAAAAGTAGGAGGATAGAAAATATTTAATTTTCCCTCTCGTGTGTTTGGTTGGAAGGGTGAAAAAGTAAGAAGGTAGAAAACTATTTTGTTTAATTGGAGAGAAAAAAGGAAAATATAGAAAATATAATTTATATAAATTGACTATTATACCCTTGTTACATAATAGTTAAGAAATAGATTTATTTATACTCATTAAATAAAACACCATCATTTTTACAAAACACTCATATCAATTTATCTATTACACACATTTTTTTTATTAAAATAATATTTCCCTTTCTTTTTATTATTTTCCAACTACCCCCCACCTAACCCCTCCTCCTTTTTTCGGATTCATAATAACACCTTATCTCTATCTCCTCTTGTCTCTGTCTCCTCTTATCTCTTATCTCTATCTCCGCCTCTCTTTCTTCTCTTTTTTTTTTTTTTTTTTTTTTTTTGAGGAGTTGGGGGTGGATGGCTAGATGGAATTTGGACTAAAGTTTTTGGATGAACATGGGTTTGTCAAAAATAAAATGATATCTGGGTGTTTTCTTTTTTTCTTTTCCATTGGCTTTTGATTGAAAATTCTAGCCCAGGCTCGGGAGAAATTGTGAAGTGAACGAAAGTGCTGTGACTTGTGATTGTAAGAGATTGTAAGAAAAGGGCGATTAACGGTAAATTGACTATTATACCCTTGTTACATAATAGTTAAGAAATAGATTTATTTATACTCATTAAATAAAACATCATCATTTTTACAAAACACTCATATCAATTTATCTATTACACACATTTTTTTTATTAAAATAATATTTCCCTTTCTTTTTATTATTTTCCAACTACCCCCCACCTAACCCCTCCTCCTTTTTTCTGATTCATAATAACACCTTATCTCTATCTCCTCTTGTCTCTGTCTCCTCTTATCTCTTATCTCTATCTCCGCCTCTTTTTTTTTTTTTTTTTTTTGAGGAGTTGGGGGTGGATGGCTAGATGGAATTTGGACTAAAGTTTTTGGATGAACATGGGTTTGTCAAAAATAAAATGATATCTGGGTGTTTTCTTTTTTTCTTTTCCATTGGCTTTTGATTGAAAATTCTAGCCCAGGCTCGGGAGAAATTGTGAAGTGAACGAAAGTGCTGTGACTTGTGATTGTAAGAGATTGTAAGAAAAGGGCGATTAACGGTAAATTGACTATTATACCCTTGTTACATAATAGTTAAGAAATAGATTTATTTATACTCATTAAATAAAATATCATCATTTTTACAAAACACTCATATCAATTTATCTATTACACACATTTTTTTTTATTAAAATAATATTTCCCTTTCTTTTTATTATTTTCCAACTACCCCCCACCTAACCCCTCCTCCTTTTTTCTGATTCATAATAACACCTTATCTCTATCTCCTCTTGTCTCTGTCTCCTCTTATCCCTTATCTCTATCTCCGCCTCTCTTTCTTCTCTTTTTTTTTTTTTTTTTTTTTTTTTTTTTTTGAGGAGTTGGGGGTGGATGGCTAGATGGAATTTGGACTAAAGTTTTTGGATGAACATGGGTTTGTCAAAAATAAAATGATATCTGGGTGTTTTCTTTTTTTCTTTTCCATTGGCTTTTGATTGAAAATTCTAGCCCAGGCTCGGGAGAAATTGTGAAGTGAACGAAAGTGCTGTGACTTGTGATTGTAAGAGATTGTAGGAAAAGGGCGATTAACGGTAAATTGACTATTATACCCTTGTTACATAATAGTTAAGAAATAGATTTATTTATACTCATTAAATAAAACATCATCATTTTTACAAAACACTCATATCAATTTATCTATTACACACATTTTTTTTACTAAAATAATATTTCCCTTTCTTTTTATTATTTTCCAACTACCACCCACCTAACCCCTCCTCCTTTTTTCTGATTCATAATAACACCTTATCTCTATCTCCTCTTGTCTCTGTCTCCTCTTATCTCTAATCTCTATCTCCGCCTCTCTTTCTTCTCTCTTTTTATTTTTTATTTTTTTTTTATTTGAGGAGTTGGGGGTGGATGGCTAGATGGAATTTGGACTAAAGTTTTTGGATGAACATGGGATTGTCAAAAATAAAATGATATCTGGGTGTTTTCTTTTTTTCTTTTCCATTGGCTTTTGATTGAAAATTCTAGCCCAGGCTCGGGAGAAATTGTGAAGTGAACGAAAGTGCTGTGACTTGTGATTGTAAGAGATTGTAAGAAAAGGGCGATTAACGGTAAAATAATTTTTTTTTTTGTTTTTGTTTTTGTTTTTTTGAGAATCTTTTTCTTTCCTCCTCTTCTTTTACCATTTGAGTTTTATGCTTTTATTGTAGATGATGGTTTTGGGTTGGGTTTGATTTTGGGCAATGATTTTGAGTTGGGTTTTCTAATTTTTTTTCCATTAATTTTGGGTTAATTTTCTGTTGATTTTGGGTTAATTTTTTGTGGTAGGTTGTGGTGTTTGGTGGTTATTTCCTGCTTCCTTCTTCTTATTCTGCCGCGCCCACGCGGGGTTATCATGGACGTTGGAGAGGGCATTTTTGTAAAGGTGTAATGAGGCAGTTTTCTCTCCTGGCTTTTCCTCCTGATTTGAGAGGAAAAAATTTGTGGGCTCGG